>OMLC01043685.1:0-10000 GCA_900302585.1 Regalecus glesne
CACTATCTCTAAAGTAGAGCGCTAAATGAGGAGCAGTTTGTCGTCTGAGACCTAGCCCTGGGTTATTTTAAACCTGGGAAGCGTGTCAGGGTTATGCTATCTAGGTAGCCTAAAACAAGGCTCCTTCATTGGCCACTTAGCATGTGAAGAGCATCGTATGTGAAGAGAAAATTGCACGCGGGGTGGCAAGTAGGTGCAACATTGTAAAGGTTAATTTAACGACTTCAAGGAGCTTAACTGATTATTAAACTTATTAAGGGATGGATGGATGGATGGATAAATGCCACGTGCCTGCAGAACTTTACATGAATCTGATGAACAGTGACAAAGTGTTTCATCAGGAGAGTGACTGGACAAATTCTCCGGTGATTGGAAAATGATAGCCCTCTCACAATACATGTAAGTGTAAATGGACTTGTTCTTATATAGCACTCGTGTGTCGGTAGCTCACTGTTCTATTCGAATCACGCCTGGTGTCAGTGAGCTCAGCTGCCTGAGGCTATAACCACTGCCTTATCAAGGCTCACGGTGCCCCCAGATCCCCTCAGCCTGTTGGTCTTGGCTATAAGATTTGTATCAGCAAAAATGATCTTGAAAACCACAAACACGAGGCAATTATAACACATTGTGAACTTTAGCCAAAGTAAAACACTAAAAAACATCATAATGTTGGCTACAGGGGCGGTTTACGACATTGCATCACCAATGCGACAGCATTCATTTGCTACTATATGCCAGAACTCTGTCTCACTAAGATCACATAGTTTTGCTATTATGGCATGAAAGCAGTTCTATTTATACATCTGTACCCGAGACAATTAAGCCTGCCACAGTATGGGTGTATGCCAGGGATGATTAGTGTTAGACCGAACACTGTAAAGCCATTGTTCATGCTGCAGATGATACATGTCCCATTTCTGCAGGATAACAGGCCGTATGTTGATATGGACGCCCCAGTCAGTTGTGTCACAAAAGAAGAAATAGCAACATTTGCTATAGACTGGAAGATGCAAAGCAATAGGAGTAAAGGATTATACATGAGCACTGGAGCTAATAGATGGAGAGATGCTTTCTAGCAGTGGGAGCTTTGCTGGTCTGCTTGGGAGACTCGCTAAAAGATGAGTGGGGGGGTCATGTGATTCACACAATGCATATGTAATGAAAGCAGAATCTAATCTCTTTGCATCATGGGAGATATCTCTGAGCTCACCTGCTTTCTTTGTTAGCTTGTATATTAAAGTGTTTGTGCGCCTCTCGTCCTGAGTGGCTGTTGCATATTGTTTGACGTACATAGCAGGAGAAGGTGTAACTATTGATTTTCCTTCATCAATTGGATTCCTCTACTAGCTTGATGGAAGGCAGCAGGCATTTATGAAAGAATCGTCATCCAGTTGCCAAGCTGACAGGAAGAATATCAGAAAGAGTGAGAGAGTGAGATCAGGAGGAGGAAATAGAGGAGAGAAGGAGATCCAGTAATGGATTAAGGGTGGCTGCTAAGACTTCCAAAGCATGTGAGAGTGCACTAGCGCTTGTACCTTTTGTTTGAATTCCTGTTCTCTCATTCTCTCTCCATCCGCTTCAGCCATCATTATAGTTTCCTTTCTTCCTCACAGCCTTTCTTTTTCTGTGTCCTCTCACCCATTCGAGCTGATCTTTTGACATACCCTTCTTTTCACTATTTCCTTTGGCTCTGTTTCTTCATCTGTACATGGTATTCTTCCTTTCCCTCTCTCTCTCCCTCCTCTGGCTGCTTCTCACCACACCCCTTACTCTGGCTGCAGGGTTGCATTGCACGCAGCTCATTCATTGCATGAACTAGTGATACCCATACACATATTATACTGGTAGGGCTGACAGGAGCTTTTCTTCTCAAGTGAAACATTTAGAAAAAAAATCACTTCAACCTCAGCTCCACACATTGGTATCTGATTCAAATAGCCTTGTTTAAAACAGACCTCGGGTTGGGTTTCCTGCTCTCTAGCTCTCCCTCTCTCTGCAGCGGGAGGACTTTCTCTTGTTTCAGAGGGAGACTGATGCAAGCAAAAAGAGGAGGGGGACTGAGCTGGAGATTGACAGAAAGGTGGAGAGTTTAATTGAGAGAAAGCTAAGGGAAGATGGGAAGCGGAGGAAGAGGAAGATAGAGTGCGGAAGGGTGGAGGTGAGAATTAATAAAGTGCAAAATGTAAAATAGGTTAGGGATGATTTCCTGCGAGAGAAAAAAGCCAAGATAGAGCAAGAGATTGGAGCGAGAAAAATGGGGAGATGTAATGATATATCTTGTGAATGGAGACAGAAAACCTGGTGTATTTTTTTTTA
The DNA here is from genome assembly GCA_900302585.1 of Regalecus glesne. Classification (NCBI taxonomy): domain Eukaryota; kingdom Metazoa; phylum Chordata; class Actinopteri; order Lampriformes; family Regalecidae; genus Regalecus; species Regalecus glesne. The sequence continues at coordinate 2,317 of OMLC01043685.1, forward strand.
TAAAAAAAAAAATCCAACTTAGCACATAGAGCTGGGTTGATGGGGTTGAATGGGTATGACTGAAGGTTCATGTGCCGAAATCTACATGAGAGTAAATCCAACCCCCTGCCACACATGTGCGGCAAAGGGGACTAAGATCATTTGAATATGGAAGGTTTCAATGTTTATCTAAATAGGACCAAATTGCAGATCGAAATCTGATAGATATTTGTTCAAATTAGAATAATCTTACAAGGTAATGCTTAAATATACCATACTAAACGTGTTCACAATTACGGAATTTGTATTAAACATGCATATGTGAAAAATGCATGTTCAATATATAGTTGTTGAATGTACAGCCTATCAAACAGTGCAAGGTGAAATATACAGAGGTGACAGAATAATTGCCAGACTACAAACTTTACTTATGACCAGGGGCACCAACAGCATAACAGAGGTGTACACACAACTGGTTCACTGCACATATGAAGCATTTAATATGTGAAGTAAACCAGTTCAGTGTCATCTGTCATCTGCACCCTTCCAAGAGCTATTCAGAGTGATTGATTCTCTCTCTCTCTCTCTCTCTCCATCTCTCTCCCACTCTCTCTTTCTATCTGTGTGTGTTTAGTGGAGGACAGAGCAGGCATCCTTGTGCTGCTGTGGGATTATGTATTTGATCTGTGCTTTTCAAGTCTCAGGTGCTGTTATGTCATCTGTCAAAACAGACGTCAGACCTTATCTCTGAGTGGCATGAACAGATAAGGTCAGGAGGAGTGCTTGGCCTTCAGGAGTTCTGAGAAGATGGAATTGCACATCAGTAATAGCTTGACATCAGCTGTCAATATGCCATTGGATGCAGTAGAGCGGTTGTCCATGTTGAATGAATCTTTTGAAGACTTGTTGGCACTATGGATGAACTGACATCGATCCAGCAAATGGTCCATGGTGGTTTTAGGTAGCCAGTTTTTTGTTGCTCCAATTAATGAGTGTGTGTGTGGGGGGTATCTCTTGGATCACCTTGTTGTGGTGTAGAGACTTGCTTATGCTGATAATGACCCTAAGAGTTATGGTGTCAAGAGCTTGGTTTCTGGTTGGGTTACCTAAGGTGGATTGGTCAAGGGGGAGGTGCCAAAGGAATCATGCCCTACAAAGACCACAAGGGCAGAACTTGTGGAAGAGGTCTCCAGGCCACAACAGCAGGGATGGCGGATGAGGGCCGCAACAGAGGGTGGTCCTCAATCATCTTGGCTCTCCATGCCATTGGACTGCATGGGCATCAGGCTCTCCACATTAAAGCTGTAATGCACAGGTATTCTCCTGTTATGTGGCACCAGGATTAGCCTCTATGCCCCAATGAAGCCCTACAAGGATCCAGAAGGATAACAGTTATGCCTGAGCCCATGTGACCACCGATGGTGATGAGATCGATGATAATGATGGCTAGTGGGTGCAGGTATACAGGAGCCAGAATAAGCCTCCACATGTTTTGCGGTATAATTTGCTGTGACTTTTCCTCCTCCTGTGATTTCCTATTGACATTTCCATACTGACGATGACTCAGTGGTCGAGAACTGATTTCTCAGGCTCGCCCACCTCTGCTGGCAGCTCAGATTCTCTCCTCTCCCAGTCCTCACTTGGCCTCTTTGAAATGGGTTTTAAGCCATGAGTTCAGCAGCAAATCAAATTTTGTCATTGTTGTGTATTATTTGGGAGTCTTTGTGGGAATTCATTTGCTCTCATAAGAGCCATGGTTTGATGTCACTATGTGTTTTTCATCCGGACTGGTTCTGTTTCTCCAAACTTTCTGGCCCGCAAGGTCAACGTGGCTCTGCAGCTCATCGATAGTCCATCTAGATGACAATAGACATAAAGGCAGATGTCAGTTTCAGCCTTGACATGTGGATGGGTGGAGGAAACCGTAGATGTCCTTAATTGAAATGTAGCAGGTATGAGGTGTCCTCTCCTCTGTTGTTGCACACATTCTTGTCTGTGGCTAACTCGATTTGAGTTTGATTAAGTCTCGAACAGCAATGTGTTTAGAGTCAGAGGTCCTCCTCTCCACCCCGGTTATCTCTTCTGCCAAACTCTCCTGAATGCTCCTCACAAAGGAGTCTGGCAAATTGTGGAAACCAACCCGAATCAAAGAAGGAATTCCTGGGAAAGTAAGCATGTCTGGCAGTTTTGTGAGTGTCTAGACCCTGTCCAGCATGTCTTCCTGTCTTACAAAAGGTCAGGTTTTCCATATCAAAATGAGGCCACAGACTGTGGGGGTGGATACAGATCTAGATAGAGCATGGGGGGATTAAGTCCACATGCCCTCCCTGATACCCCGTGGTAAGATCGAACTAGTGGTGTCTAGTTCATTTCCCAATGTGCACGCTCTACCAGTGTTACTGCGGCTTCCTGCCTTACACTCAGTGCATAATGGGATAGGCTACAGTCTCCTTGTTGCCCTGATTTAGATTAACTGGGTTTAGCTTGAGCATGAATAAATAAATGTATTTGATAAGGAGACCCCTACCAGTTAGTGCTATATTATCTGACCTCAAGGAGTTACTTACCCATTTGAAACAATCATTTTAAGACATTTTATAACAAAACAAATAAGAGCAACAAATCATGTTATCTCTCCTAGATGCCATCTTGGGTCAATTAACCATTATGCCTATATCTTGGTTGGATGTGAGCCAGAGTCAATGATAACAGAATAGGCAGAGATGATTTAGCATCAAGATGAGTGTACGCTAAGTGTATTGTGGCCTTGCCCCGACCCAACTAACAGTCTATTAAATCTATTGGTCATTCTGTCCAATGAAAATGATTATGGATACTAAACCAGGAGGATCTCCTCTGGATGCCAAGCCACCTTGGGCTTTAATAGAATTGGACTGGTTTAATCGAAGGCAAATAGTCGTACGGCCATATCGGTTACAGCTCTTCAATTCTTCAGCTTAAAAAGGTAATGCCATCATGTATTTCGTGACATGATAAGGCATTAAAGAATGGAGGATATGCTCTGTGCACGAGTATCGTGATATAGTTACTTGATGTATTCCATTGAATTTTAATTCCCATCTGACATGGCTTCAAAAAGAGAGGCCATAATGGTAGAGAGCATCATAGAATCTTTAGGCTCGGAAAATCTAACAGATGAGGCGAATCAGCTTTAGATTTTACAAGCTTCTTATCCAGTAATGGGTCCTTTTTTTGGGCTCAAAGGGAGTCCTGCTCTAAGTTTTCAGGGAGTTATAAGATGTCAGACAATTTCCCTCAGGCCTTAGCGAGACAAGTCCTCACACAGTTTGTGATAACTTGTATGGTGTAGATGTTGGCTTGGGGGTGGCATGGCTCAGGAGGTAGAGCATGGTTGTCTAATGAGCAGAAGGTTGCTGTTTCAGTCCCTGGCTTAAGTGTAAATGAGCAAGACACTGAATCCCTATCTGCTCCTGATGGGGCACTTTGTGCCTTGCATGGCAGACCCCTCCACCAGTGTAGGAAGGTGTGTGTGTGAATGGGTTTATGTGAGTATACATTGTTAAGCACCGTGAGTGCTCAGTAGACTAGGAGAGTGCTATATAAATCCTGTCCATTTACCCAGCACAGAAGAGTCCGTCTCACAGTATCCCAGCGATCACAGGATTCACGTGTTGCACCCAACACATTCCATCAAACACACACTCATTAAGAATGCATGCCCTCGATATGAACGTGCATATGCTAATACAGTAAATCTGTTGTAATTGCAACAGCAAAAGGTGACTGCATATGATGTGATTATTATCAATGAGATATTAATTAATACGATCAATTGCAATGGGATGGAATGATTTAGTACACCTGCCCTAGCCCAGTATAAACAAGGCAGCTATTATATGGAGAGTGTCAATAGGACAGGACGGGATCGGACCCAAGTGAAATGCTTTGGTTTTACTATGGGTGGGTGTGAAGGAAGAACCTGGAATCAACCTGGCAGTCTGTTAATGGCGTGTTATCAACAATACCAGTGTTTGAAATCCAGAAGACAAAGCAGGAAGTAGGTGTGATGAGATGTCACAGATGCTTATATCCAGACTGAGGGGAAATGAATGTGTGGGTAAGTGTCTGGCTCGGGACCTTGTGATAGCATTGTTGTTGGCTATTGCTGTGACTGAGCCTGAGAGTTTCAAGTTGGGTTTTTCTCTCATATGGTCTCTCTAACTCACCTACGTTGCTGTCGAGTTTGGTCTGTCCACACCTTGTCTTTGCATCTTGGCGTTATCAGAGGTGTGTATGGCTCCTGCTAGTGTGTGCATGTGTGGAGGCCTGTGTGTGCATTTATATGACGTACACTCAGACTCCTGCTTTTGCTCAGTGGTAGAAAGCATGCTTTGGGAACTGATGAGCCAGATGTTGGGGGTTCAAACCCACTCCCGGGGCGTCAGGAAGGGCCTCCAGCCTTAACCCCCAAGCTCCGTCTAAGTCCGTGTCCACCCCCGTTGCATTGGGACTTACTGCGACATGTAAAAATGGACTTCTCCTCACTTGTGACTTGATTATAGTGTATTTTTTAACAATGCATGTGTGTGTATCTATGTTACTTTGTCCAGGTGTGCATTCTCACGTGTGGCAACGTCCATGTGCATGTGTACCCGAGTGTGCGTGCTTTCCTGGACTGGGTCAGGTGGCCATGTTTTCCTGCCAAGTCAAGGCCATCTGGGAGTGACAAATCTGACAGTGCAATTAAGACTCAGGGGGATTTACAAGAACACCAAAACTGGATATCTCTAAGTGTCAATCATACGCCCCCAATACATTTATGTGTGCAGGCTCCCACAGTCACATAGTCATTCACGTACTTACACACACACACACACACACACACCTGTGCAGAGATATGCACTCTGAAGTGTGGGCTCTGACCTATTACCAGTGGTTTAATGGCATCTGGACAGCTTTTAACCTGGAGTCATATCTTGCGTGTTTGTGAGCATGTGCGTGCGTGTGTGTGTGTGTGTTGTGTGTATATGTGTGTGTGTGTGTGCGTGTGTGTGTGTGTGTGTGTACACATGTGGCCAGCCAAGGAGAACTACGTTTATTAAAACATCTCCTCACATCTGGTGCTATAATCCCCTGAAATAGAGCATGGTCAGCTCAGCTTTCACCGTCTGTGATCTGATGTCCCGTCTCTCTGCTGTGTGCATGTGTTGTCACAAACTGTTCCAGTTTTAATTTCCAGATCATGGGGAACAAGACAATCTGAAAGACAGGTGTGTCTGTGGCTGTGCAGTAGGATGCCGAGCCAGGTAGAAGCCTTGATATGCCAAGCACTCGGGTGCTTCAAAACATAGGCATGCCTTCACAACTGGACCGCATATCATAGCAACAGCTGCTTGTTTCACGTTATTTTCTTGTCGACGATGCCGTTCTGCTCTCTCGGCTGCTACATGAGAGAATCGCCGTCATTTTTAATTATAGTATCACTATGGGCAGATGAAATGAAATCCAAAATCATGTGGCTCTCAGTGGTAGCACATTTGTACCGTGTTGGGCTGTTATCTGTCAGCTCTCCCTGTCTCTAAAGTCTACCGCTGCAGAACTGATCTGGCACATCTACTGAGCAGAGACTGCAGATCTGAGAGTAAACCATGAAGCCATGCCCAGAATGAAAAGCTCTGCTTATTGTTGCTGTCTGTGTGACTTAAGCAGATTTTTGTTTGGTTTTATTTATTTCATATCTCTCTCTCTCTCTCTCTCTCTCTCTCCCCAGCTGAGGACTCACTGCTCACCACTAATAGTAACAGTGTGGGCGGGGCTACAGAGGCGGTTGCTCTGGGCACAAAATTCTCACGGGTGCAGAATTTCTAAAGATAAGAATAGTAATAATAATAAAAATTAGCACTCTGCCCCATACACATCAAACCTCGTGATGTTCAAACAGTTTTCAACATGAACGGACAAATACATGTTGCCATGTAACATTTTACAGTATTTTAGGGGGGACAATACTTACCTCGCCCCGGGCAACCCAGGCTATGATATTGGGTAGCAGAACTCAGAGGTTAAGCCAGGCCATTGATAGGTGGGGTGCTCTATATACCTGCACTTTTTTTTCTATGTTTATGCAAATCCATCCATCCATCATCAACCATTAATCCGAAGTTTGGTAGCGGAGTCATGCTGGAGCCTATCCCAGTGCTTGTTGGGCAGAAGGTGGGGAAACACCTTGAACAGGTCACCATTCCATTGCACAGGGCTTGAGTAGTTATGAGTTCTGAGTAGTTTAGAGTTTTGCTCCACAACACTTTTACACGTTTTCTGCAGGGGATTGAACCGCCAATCTTCTGAGTATTAGATTACCGCCCTACCTCCTGAGCTATGCAAAATTATATGAAAATGAAATAAGGGGATGTGTACAGTTATCAGGATGACAGGGCTGGAGATGTCTTCTTCAGTATTGTACTGTGGTAGCTGGCTTCACGAGCAGTCCGTACACTCTCTTAAATGTCATTTTTATTACGAGTCCCCTTTGACTGCTGGTGTCCTCATAAATATTCAGGACTGGGCTGGTGGCCCACAGTTTGACAAGTGCTGTTCTGGGTTGTTCTATCATGTCAAATAATCAGGCAGGGGCATGATTGTCCTGAAATGCACCCGGCTGTGCTGGAAGACTGTTGAGCGGCTATGTCTGTCAGGCTATGGAGTCCCGTATCGAGCCCCGCTGGCCTGGAATTGAGTCCCATCAGGATCACTTTCTTCTATCTCCATTGCTTTGTCTCCTACTCAGCTGTTCTCCTTTCTCTGAATAATGGAAGACTGTGATGAGTGGACTGCCTGCTGTTCTTTCAAAAAAGCACATTAGGGGACTAGGGATGGGTTAAAGTGATTCAGTGTGGGCGACAGGAGCTGGCATCCATTGCCTAGGAGCAACACATGTAAAAGCACTTTGAAGGCTCATTGTAATGGCTGTAAACTCTCTGGTGTCCTGCTTTGTCTCCGGTGATTCACACCTCTGACCTGCAGCTGTATTTCCATTCCCTTTCCTCTGAAGTGGGCAGCGTGGAGATGCTGTGGTTAACACAGCAAGATGTTCCTAGGTTCAAATCCTATCCCAGGTCCTTTCTGTTGTAGAGCTGGCTCGTTCTCTCCCCGTGTCTGTGTGGGTTTCCCCCAGGTGCTGCGGTTTCCTCCCACCATCAATAAAAGACTTGCGGTGACTGCAGATGTGAACTAACTCCAAGCTATAATCTGGTGCGGCGCATCAAATGAATGGTGACAATGTAAAAAGTTACACACGGTCCCTTTAAAAAAGAGAAAGTGTCAGACTAGCCACCTGTGGCTAGCCCCGCCCATCCTTTTTCCAGATTCCTAATTGGCTGTGATGGATGTGGGACAACGGTGGTTGAGTTGGTTAAAAGTCGTCGTCGTCGTCATCTGGGGTGCAAACTATGGGGACATCTGGGCAGACAGCAGGAGAGATGTAAAAGGAGGGAGGCCACTTGGGGAGAGAGAGCTGTCAGGAGATGCCGCTTTATAACTAACTTGACTGGATCAATAGCAGGGTGGAAAATAAAAGTGAAAGGTGGCGTGGGTAACTTTCCAGAATGTTGTGGTTTTCATAAACTCTCTGGCAGCACTGCTGCTCGGCTGTCTTGCAGTTTGAGTCAAAGGTTGATTTAAATGCTATTATATGATCCAGGGGATGTGTGCATTGCACCCTTAG
>OMLC01043686.1:0-11771 GCA_900302585.1 Regalecus glesne
ATCTTGGTGCCTTTTCCCTGTTGTGTCATTGTGCTTCTTTACGCGCTCCGTTCTACCCTTACTCAATTTTTAAAAAAAAGAAACAAACATGATTTTAGCCGGATTGGTCCCCATCAGAGGTACTGTTAGGGTCTTGAATAATTTGGGGCTCTGCTCAGATCAGAAATCTTCAGATTTTCCCCCAATAATTGTGCCATTGGCAAACTATACCAGAGTAAAATGAACATAACATGTGAGACTTTGCTCTACCAGTATTTTCTGGTCGAATCTACAGGCTCATTTTCACAATGTGACTTCAAAATAAACCAAATGATGCAAAGGTCTCATTCAACCTCATTTCTAATTTAATTTTCAGAGGCAGGAGTAAAACCCTCAGCAAATCAAGAGCCTTGGTGTCGATGAAGCAGTCACATACTAGATTACATGTTGCCATTGCTTTCTTCAATTTTGAAAATTGACCAGCCTCTCATAGTTTCTGCTTCTACTGTGTGATGGGGCTCCATTTGAACTGTGACCAACTGTGTTAACTGTGTCTTATCTCTTTGTCTGATACCCTCCTCTTCCTCACCTCCTCAGTAGCTCTTTTGGTGTCTCATCTGTCCGTCGCGCACCTCATCTCCTCTGCTCTCTCCTATTGTTCCCATCTCCTCTCTCCTTTCCGGTTCATAAAAAGGATGCAGTTAGTACATGCCAAGGAAAATCTGACCAATCTCTCATCTCTTATGGGATGATTGTAACATAGCACTTGTTTTTCATCCATTTATTTCAAGCATAGTCTTAACCGATTAATATAACACAGCAATGAAGATCAGATTGTACAACAGCTGACCATTAATGCACCATTCCATCCCATAGGAGCTAAATAGTCATCAATGCTCATTATTCTATATCGACTAATAATCACAACAGACAACATCATTACCAGATGGCAGCCACAGGCCAATATTCAATGCAGCAGCAGATGACATCAGTCAATATGATAGAATAGAATAGACAATATCGTTTTATTTACCACACAACCAAGGCTGGTGGAGTGTGTTCTCTTCCTTTAATCCATACTATTGTACAGGATCAGTGAGTACAGGCAGGGATTCAGTGTCTTTCTCAAGAACACCTCGATAAAGTTTCTGCAGGGGCTAGGAACCAAACCACCAATGTCCGATTACTAGATGACTGCCCTGCGTCTTGAGCTATGCTGCCCTTCTATGGTATAATATTGTCTATTACTATTTCTTACTAATTCCATTGTAATCAGTGGACTCTGCAGCCTGTCTGATAACATCTGTCTTCACGGCCTCCTCCTATCCTCTGTTGTGCTGTTGTGCTCTTTCAAGTCCTCTCTTTCTCCCTCACCCTCCCTCCCCTCCCTCTCACTTATTCTCCCTCACACTGTGCCACTCTCTCGCTCTGACTCATCTGCTGCTACAGCAACAGGAGATAACTCTTCCTCCACCTTCTCTAGCCTCGCCTGTTTCACGTTGACTTCATCCCTTTTCTTATTGAAATGGCTTCTTATAGCCATAGCATTCAAGTATTACATAGTGAAATAACTAGCGCTCTACCACTGAGCGCCAACAGTGATAAGCCTTTTAACTGGTGCGCCCCTCCCCTCTCATTTGATGTATGTTGATTGTTTATATAGTCAACTGGCTTCGATTTACTTTTTACATGAAATAATTACGTGGTCTCAATCACTGCTGTCATGGTCACTGGAAAGTTTGAGGATTACTCCTCCAATAAAGGTGCCATTGTAATCTGAAGATACCAGTAAGTAAGGCAGTGAAGCAATGAGGTGTTTCAGGAGTAACCTCGTGCGCCAATATCTTATGCTGGTTAATATGCAAGCCACTCCCACATTTACCAGAAATGTCTGTCGGCCAACCAATTGTGTAACTTCACTGATGTCATTGGTCATTTCTCGGCGGAACCTTTGGTGGTCGCTTGAGCCAGCCGCTATTGTGTTAAACTGATCACTCAGTTAGTCAGTCGGTCAGTCAGGGACATCAATCCATCCATCATCAACTACATTTCTGAAGCTGGGTGGCAGAGGTAGCATTTCCAGCCCAGAACTCCAGACTTCAATCGTCCTGGTCACATCAACCAGCTTTGACTTGGGAATGCTGAGGTGGTCCCAGGCCAGTGTGGAGATATAATCCCTCCATCTGGTTCTCAGTCTACTACGTGACCTACCCCTAGCTGGACATGTCTGTAACACCTCACTAGGGAGGTGACCAGGTGTCATCCTCATTAGATGCCTCAACCACCTCAACTGGCTGCTTTCTACAAAAAGGACCAGAGGCTCTACTCTGAGTTCCTCATGGATGACTGAACTTCACACCCTGTCTCTATGGGAGATGCCAGACACCCTCCTTAGAAAACACATTTTGGCTGCTTGTACCCGCAATCTTATTCTTTTGGTCATGACCCAACCTTCATGGCCATAGGTGAGAGTAAGAATATAGATTACAGTCAAATAGAAAATAAATAACAAATGGAGGGAAAAAACTATAAAATGTTTTTTTCTTTAGCCCCAGGGCTGTTCATAAAGCATTCGGGGCTGTAACCTCAGGCGCCCAGGCCTAACGACACCACTGGTCCCCGTAATGCCCCTGGGATTGATGAGGTGCCAGTAGGGCGATGATAGTGATGACGTGGTGATTGCACAAGCTGCCACTGGGAATAATTTCTGATAACCTATAACTTAAAGCTGCAATCGCTTATGATTTTGCATTATTTTATCAATTTTTAATAGGATGGTGAGTTGGCCATTCTGTTTAACAATCGGTCAGTATTACTATCGAACTGTGCTCCAGAAATAGAGCTGTTGCAGGTCATTGCATTGTCCTGGACTAGAAACAAGGCGTTGCAGCCATTGTGGCTGATGTGCCGTCAGGTCACCAGTAAATCCTTGGCACCCTTTTTATAATCAATTCTTGGGCAAGAGCTAATACAGGCAGGCTAAACTTCACCAAACTACATGAGTGCATTGTTCTACAGTTGTACTGACTGTCTGTCTAACAGAAGCATCACCGTATTGGCATCCCGTTGAAATATTTTTTCCTGCTGGAGTTTTTTCAAACACATATGAAGTACGGTTGTCATCTAGTAAGCAGAATATTGTTGGTTCTATCCTTGATTCTTTCAGAAACCGTGTCAAAGTGAGTAAGACACTGAACCCCCATCTGTTCAAGCCCTGAGATAGAATGGCAACCCCTCCCGGCTATTTCGCTGCCTTGGGGGTTATAGCTTAGTGGGTAGAGCGGTCGCCTGGTGATCAGAGGGTCACAGGTTGGATCTTCGATCCTGCAGAAAGCATGTCGAGACACTGAACCCCTAACTGCCAACATCCTATACAATAGAATGGGTTAAAATACAGATAATTCCAAATTTCCCCTTGTAGGACTGAAAAGGGGATAGTATTATTATTTTTGCCCAATGAGTGCTGGGATAGGGTCCAAGATGACTCCACGACCTGACTTTGAATAAGTGGTTGAGACTGGAGGGATGGATGTTCATGTTTTCTACTGCATGAATTTTCATCCTACTCAATTATAAACAATTTCATCAGTAGTGTATAGGGATGGATGAGTGTCTCCATCCATGGTAAAGATGACAGCATTATGCACACTGACACCAGGGTCCTGATGGACAACATAATCTATTAATAGGGGTTTCAAGTTTAAACCCTGATATGAAATGACCGTTTTCATATTGCAGCACATTAAAAAACATACTTAGAAATGTAAACACAGAAAACAGGGGGACATTGGAGTCTTGTGTAAGACAGTAGAAGGCACAATTCAAAATAACACCCCAGTGGGCCAAGGGAGTCAACTCACATTGTAAGCATCTAAATCAAAGCCTCATAATTTATTAAAGAGGTCAAGCAATGTTTGTCCATTAAGTTTTAATTCAAACTTAAATGTGGGATGATGGGACACTTTTCATCTATAGGTTTGTTTGATCTTCACACATATGCTGAATAAGGTCTCTGATCACCCTCCCCTCTTTAATCACAGAACTCTAATCTAGCCCCATAGCCTGTCCTCCTAGTGGGTTTTTCATTCAGACATGCTCCTCTTCATCCCATCTCCTTGTACTGGTTTCATTCCTGTTGAACACGTCTCTCTCCATGTTCTGGGTTTAGTTCTGTTGAGCCCGTCTCCTTGCATTGGTTTTCCTTTCTGTTGACATTGCATTGCAGAGGCCCCCATGTCTTGTCTCACTTAATTGGTCCAGGTGGACCAATTTAGCATCTAATTACCATGCTGGTTTTCATTACTCTGAATTTTTGGGGTCGTGTTTTTGCCTTTAGATAACTTTCATTTTTCTCAAGGCTACGTGGTTCCTCAGATTTCACCATGCTGAATGAATAATAGTCAATTTCAAATGGTTCCAAATGATGAAACGATAATGATCATGACTTTAGTTTCACTGGTTGCAGAAGAAAGTGGTGCAAAGGCTACAGATTGTTATTCATGTCAGACCAGCTATGAAGCCTCATTGCGGCTACTTCAGGGACAAGGTTCAGATGCAAAAAACGGTCATGTCATGTTTGTTGTGTAACTTTTATTTTTGTTTTTGCAATGCTTTGATAAAACAGTTCTTTTTAGCAGTTTTCCCTCATTAACTTTGTTGGTACAAGGTCAGTGCACGCCAGGCCCAGATCTAGAGAGGGGCTGACACGGACTAAGCCTACCTAGATGGCCAGAGAGACGGACGCTCATGAACCTTTATTTATGTCATTGCTCATACATGCAGCGGAATTTGTTGCCTGCCTGTTGTATAGGGGCAGCGCCCGGGGAGCAGTCAGATATTTGGCATGTTGCACAAGGACACCTCAACACACTTTCTTCAGGAGCCAGTGATTGAACCACCAACCCTCCAATTACTTGGTGACCACCCTGCCTCCAGAGCTATGCTGCCCCTAATAGATAGCCCACCGTGGAGCGTTATCATGGCGAGCACATGTGCGTATGTATGTGTCTGGGTGTTTTTCATATGTATGCCTGTGGAAGAGCTACAGGGCAGAGCTACGGACATGTCATGGACCAGTACTTAACATCATTTCACGTTTCCTCTTCCCTCATGCCCACCCTCGTAGTGAGACTTTCTCCAGGTATTACCTGGGGGATGCTCTGTTGAGTTTCCTCTGGAGGGAGGACTTTAAATGTCCACACTTTCAGCAGGGAGCAGGATCAACCATCCATCCAGTCGTCTGGTGATATCTCCCAACAAGGCTTTCGGCACTACCTTTCAGCCTGTAGCACAGTGCAGCTTTGTGTCCGCTGTGGTCTTTCAAAGTTGTTAAACTACTATCAGAAAGACATTTATGTGAGGGTTAATACTCCTGCCTGTGCCCCTGAGCAAGGCAATGGGAAAAGCAACTAGAGTTGGTCCCAAGGTGCTGTAGCTGCTCACTGCTCCTGTACAATAGGATGGCTTAAATGTAGAGCACATATTTCATTGCGTATATATAATGATAGATAAATAGTTTCTTCTTCTGCATAGTATGGCAAGTTAATTCAGTGACATTATTTTGGGGCTGCGCTAGCTCAGTGGTAGAGCATGCATGTCATGACATGACAAGTCATTAGTCGCAGGTTTGATCCTATCTTTGGGCATCAGAAAGGGCATCCAGCCTTATTACCCCATAGGGGATGGGGTATTTGTGGAGCATGCAAGGACTAATTGGGACATGTAAAATGGATCTTTTATAAATGAAAGATTTTTTTTCCTTTAATGTAAGGGGCACCAAGCCCCCTACAACATCTTCCATCCTCCAGCATACTGCATATAATAATAATAATAATGATTCCCTTATCAGTCCCGCAAGGGAATATTTTGATTTCTCTTCATTTTTGACCCAACCTATTGTATAGGAGCAGTGACCTGCCAACATATGGCACTCGGGGAGCGGTTAGGGGTTAAGTGTCTTGCTCAAGGACACCTCGACATGCTGTATGCAGGACCGGGGATCGATCCTGCAACCTTCCGATTGGTAGGCGACCGCTCTACCCACTGAGCTATGCCGTCCCTAATTATTTGTATAATTTATTATTATTAATACCCATATCAATAGCATATTAATAGCCCATATCAAGTAGAAAACAAAATCTCAGAAGTAGAGTGAAGGGCCAAGAGTGATACATCACACACTTGGAATGAAGACATGTTTGCACACACATGCATGCAGATGAAGGCGATGCTTATGAAAGCAGAGAATGGAAGCCAGGCAAACATGAATACATAAAAGCCATTTTATCTGTCATGGTATTTCTGCAGTGACATTTGTTCTCTGCATTTAACTCATCCTGTTGTATAGTGGCAGTGAGTTGGGTGCCAGGGGAACAACTCCAGTTATTTTTCCTACTTACTTGGCATTAACCTTGGTATTAAGATACCTGCCTTTTTCATGGTGGGAGGACACTGGAGCACCCGGAGGAAACCCACGCAGACATGGGGAGAATATGAAAACTCCCCACAGAAGGGGGATGGGACATGATTCGAACCCAGGACCTTCTTGCGGCGAGTCAGCGGTGCTAACTGCTGGGCCTCCACACGCCCACATAAATCTTTTATAGCAGTAATTAACAATAAAGGTTTGAGAACGATATGTTTCTAGAAACTGTTTTTTTTTTCAAAATGGGTACTTTTTATCAACGATTTTAACACCTTTTGATTCCTACTGTATTTTTTTCTTTATCGCTATCAGAAATTATCACCATCAATGTTACAGGCATTTTTTTCTCATATTGGAAATGAGAACTCTGGCATAATCTTAATGTAGTCAGAGTCCTATATGGAATTTCATCTCCCGTTGTCTGCCATAACTTGCATCTCCCTCCAACTCTCACCTTCACCCTTTGCTGTCTCCTTACTGGAAATGTGAGAACTTCCTCAGGCAACGTCTCTCATCTCCCTTTTTGTTTTATTCCTTTTTACTTTTGCTGAAAATTTGATGCAGCCTACTGTGCATGCAGCTTTAAAGTAAATGCAGCTTAGCATACAGTGATGATCAGAGGGCTGTGATAGCTCAGAGGTAGAACACACGCTTTGGGAACTGACGGGCTGCATGTTGCAGGTTTGAACCCACTGCAGGGTGACAGGAAGGGCATCCTGCCTTAATCCCCCAGGCTCCATTTAAGTCCATGTCCACCCTCACAACATGGGGACTAATTACGACACGTAAAAATGAGCCTCTCATTTACTCTGTGTTTGTCCACTCCCAACAGCTTTGAGAATCACTACATTCCTTTTAATGTGTTGGGTTTTTGTCTTAAGATCTGGTTTACTTTGGGGTCAAAGTTGAATGCAACAGTCTTATGTATGTAAACGTGGTTCTCAGGATAAGCCGTTTTTCAAACATCCACAGCACAACAGCTGCTGATCTCTGCTTTCCTTCTTCCCTAACACTTTGGGTTTCATCTCTGTGAACCTGGCCATAGACATGCAGTGCAGGTGCCTATAGGCATGCCTGGTATATTTCTGATGTTCTTGTGACCAGCGCAGCCTTGGCACAGTCAATAAATAGGCTGCATTAGGATGAATACATTGCGAGTAGGTGGAGTCGGTTCGGGCTTTGACGCAGCCAATCTAATCAGCTCCTCTCATCTCCGTTAAATGCACCTCAGCACAGCTTATTATTATCGTCCTGATGGATGAAGAGGGAAGTATGCTTGAACTGACCTGCATTACTCCTCGATTAACTTTGACGTATGAGCTCTATTCCTGTTCCAGTTATGTCTATCCACTCCATTCCTATAAATAGTGTCAGTGTAGAATAAACATTTGAAGTAATGAACGCAGGATGATTATCATCAGATGTCCTGACCCATGTACATGTGGAATTTCTCATTCTGTCTCGCTGTATCTATAGGAGAAGCCAGACTCTAGTGTGGATATGTCCTCACGCATACTCAGTCATCCAGCATGAATCAGTTCCTCTGGACACAACCATCGCTATCCTCGCCCTTATAAACAATGCAGTGACTTGACCAAACCCAATGATGTCTTCCTGAGCAAAGATGATCAGGTCGAAGAGGCCATTTCTGTGAAGAGGGAACGACCGTCCCTGAACTGAGGCGATGGTGCTGGTGGGGCTTTAATAGAACATCTGTCGCCATTTCCCAATCCTCTGTGAATAGTACATATGGCTATTGTGACTCTATTTAATAGTCATGGCAGTTGCATATGAAACCAGTCATTGGTTTTGGTCGTTATGGTACTGGATTGTTCATAAGGGTAGGGATGACTGCAGTCTGAGGCTGTGGAGGTCAGCGATGATGAAATGCTTTTATTGACAAACATTGTGTGCAGATGAACCGATTCAACTTTCTGAGATCTAGCTTCGATAGTTTGTAGTAGCGGACACACGGACATTCACTAAGTTTGAATTTTCCGTGCATCACGATGAGCCCATCCATCCATCCATTTATCCATTGTTAACCGCTTATCCGAAGTCGGATCATGGAGTCATGCTGGAGCCTCTGCCAGCACTCATCGGGCGAAAGGCGGGGAAATACCCTGCACAGCTCACCATTCCATCTCAGGGCTTGAACAGTTATGGGTTCAGTGTCTTGCTCAAGGACACTTTGACAGGCTTTCTGCCGGGACCAGGGATTGAACCATCAAACTTCTGCTTACTAGACAACCACTTTACATCCTGAGATATCCACAAACTCAATCAAGTCATTGATTAGCATCAACTCAGCAGCTAGATATAAATGTTTTTCTGGTTAACTTGCTCAGAGCATTGGACTCATTAAGTTGTTGCCAATGGCTTAGATATCTCATTTTGGCTAACTGCATAAGCTATAGTATCCATTAACAGATGGATTTTCCCATGCACCTTTGAGACTGCCACACAAAACAGGTAATTCCACCCGCATCTGCTCAGAGCTTGTGGAAGCATTGACAGACTGGTCCACGAGACCTACGATACACCAGCGCACCAATCTCGGCTCAGGCGGGTTTCTTTCGAGCTACCATGCTGCCAAACAGATGCAGGCGAGAAAAATTATCTTTGCGTTTGAGGAAATTGGGTTTGTTTCTCTGTGGGTTTGTGCTAGCATGAAGACAGAGCCCGTTATAATTAATGAAAAAAATCAGCTGATTACAATATAACCTTTGTCTCAGAGTAGCTATAACAGTATCTGAAAGAGTACAATTAAGGAGAGTAGATGCTTGCATTTAACCCGGGGTGTCTCCATCAATTGACACTCTTAGCACCTGAGGACTCTCAGGCCCCAAAGTGGACTGTTCATAAATTTAGAGCACCTGCGGAATTGCTATTTATTCATTCATTGCCACCCTCCGAGTGTTTAAGGCACTCCCCGGGCAGTCTCACTGAGAAGAAGGTGCAGCTGAGATCTCATAATATGTCTGTATTGGTAATAGCATCAGGTTAACCCGCTAAACAAGATGCTAGCATGCTGCCTGCAAGACCACAGTGTCCGAAGTTAGACCTCAGATGCTGCTACCTCATGTGTGAAATGGAAAAACAAAATACTGGTGTTTCACATGAGCATCTGAACAGCCATAAATCAGTCTGTGAAGGCCATTCTTCAGATTCCACTACATGATGCTCTCTTTCTCACAGAGCATCATGTTGGAGTGGGTAGACCATGTAACTGTTCAGATTATACCCTTTTCATGTTAAAAACAGCCCCTCCATAAGATGAATATAGTCAGACTCTTAACAACACTTCTTGTTTTCAGAACATGAGTTCTTTAAATGAAACCATGGTCATGAAGTTTGGGTCCTGACCGAAAGAATGAGATCCCAGATATGAGCAACTGAAATGGGCTTTCTCAGGAGGGTGTCCGGCGTCTCCCTTGGAGACAGGGTGAGAAGTTCAGTCCCCTGTGAGGGACTCAGATTAAAGCCTCTGCTCCTCTACCTAGAGAGGAGCCAGTTGAGGAGGTTCAGCATCTAGTCAGGATGCCACCTGGTCTCCTCCCTAGTGAGGTGTTCCAGGAACATCCAGCTGGGAGGAGGCCATGGGGTAGACTGAGGATCAGATGGAGAGATTATATCTCCACACTGGTGTGGAACACCTCACAACCCCCCAGTCAGCTGGTTGATGTGGGCAGGAGAAGGGAAGTTTGGGGTCCTCAGCTAAAACTACAACCTCCATGACCGGACTTCGGCTAAGTAGTTGAGGGATGGATGGATGGATGGATGATAATCTGATTATGTGGTTACTCAGTGAACGCCTAACTGCTCAAGCCCTGAGATGGAATGGTGACCTTTCCAGGGTGTTTCCTTGTGTTTTGCCTTGGGATTGGCTTTAGCATGACTCCATAGCCCAACTTCAGATAAGCGATGGACAGTGGATGGATGGGGTTGTTTAGAATACACTGTTTATCCTACAAATACCAGATTACAGGATTTTAGGGAAAGCGGGATGTTTGGCCCCAACACATTCCTATGCTGTTTTCCAAGTTAGCAGATAATGAGCTGAGAGAAAAGTAAATACACAGTGAAACTGCCAATATCAGATTGATTAAGGCAATATACTGTATAGCCAAAGTGTACACAGCAGTGCCGCATTTGATAAGGCTCTCATTATGGCTCTATAAGATTTACTCAAACACGATTCTGCATAATGATTAAGATTAGATCAGTCACTAAAGAAGAAAAAAACTTCATGGTCCCCCCGTGAACACACACAATCTGTTCTGAAGGATGGGATGGAGGAAAACACACGAGCGCTGCGGTTTACATTCCGGAGTGTTGATGAATTACAGGTCAACAACCTTTGAGTGCTTGTAGGGGTGGACACAAGGAGGGTAGATGAGGAGAACGAGCAGGGGCAATGTGCTGTAGACCGTAATCTGTGCTTACCAGTGCAGCTCTCTGTGTCGGGGAGCAAATAAATCTGCCAAGCAGCAGCAGATTCATAAAATCCCTCAGGTGGCTCTGTTCATTTATCTACATTTGCCAGGGCTTCCAGCTGCCAAAAGCAGGTGGCACACTTTGGCTGGAAAATTGACTGTCTTTAAGATGTAGAACTCCTGTTGCCTTAAAAGACTGGAGGAGGAAAGAGTGTTGACAGGCCTGTGGAGTTTGAAGGGTGGGACGGGTACGGGTGACGAGGTTGCAGGGTCAGCGGCACCAAGGGTAAGGGAAGGGGTGAAGCATGTATGTGTATGTGTGACTTCAACAGTGTTGCTTTGTGGGGACCTACTTCAAATTCTGCCTCATTCCGGGATAAATTGAAATGAAAATGTCCTCATTTCTAAGTTCCTTACCCCAGATTCGATTTCTAGATTGGTGACACACACAGGGAGTGCAAAAGGCATCGCCTACAGGGGAGCAACAGTGGTGGGGAAGAGCATAGTATTAGATGGAAATAATCTTTGAATCTATTGCCTTTCCTCTCTGGCCCGCCACAAATATTACAAATATGACGTTGTGAAGGAGGAAATTAAAAGTCACTGTGATGCATTTTATTGGAACTGCCACGTGTTGGGAGCTAATGTGCTGCTTGGGATTGCATTTGGAGCCCTAAACAGCTGCAATCCAGCACATATTGTCTTCTTGATTCATATTAACACCGTGCCAACCGATGCAATATCTGGTCTGCGGGCTTTCATTCCTGCAAGTCGATCATGTAATTGGCATTATTCATATAAACCATTCTCTGCAATGGTTTGCCCACACATGAGGAGTTCTCTTATCGGAATCAGAATCAGTTTATCGGCCATGTGAGTTTTCACTACATGGAATGTGACCTGGGCTTCATGGCTGTATCGTGTGCGTTACA
>OMLC01043686.1:11791-23075 GCA_900302585.1 Regalecus glesne
CACAACAGCCTTCAGACATATATATATATATAAGGATCAACTGTATACAGTCAAAATAAGAGGTGATAAACACAATGGAGCAGAGAAGGTATCAGATATATTGAAATAAATGTTAGCAGGTTACTTACATACATGCCTGAGGTAGATGGACATGACAGAGCATACCAGTATACGTACCAGTATACCTACCAGTAAACGTACTCTGTACAGTACACCTTATAGAAGATATATGGTTGGAATATGACAATGTTAAGCATCCATTTGAATGACATTGCGTGAAAATAAACTTTTCATATCTGGTCGTGTTGGTGTGCAGTGGTGCCTACTGGAGGGGAAGAGCTGGAGCAGGTTGTGAGCAGGATGTGCTGGGCTTGCAGTGATGTTCCTTCCCCGTTTCTGGACATCAGAGATCTATAAGTCTTGAATGGACTGAGATGCGCTGACCCCTGCAATGGAGTGGGGACCAGTCCAGGGTGTTTCCCTGCCTTTCGCCCAAAGAGCTCTTGGATAGGCTCCAGCATGGCAACCTGGCTTCAAGATAAGCGGTTGATGATGGATGGAAAGGAATGGATGGAAGTCTTGAATGGAGGGCAGGTTGGCACCAATGACTTGCAGCCTTAACTGTTTGCTGATGTCTGTCCCTGTCCTGTTGGGTGGATGATCCAAACCAGACCCTGATGACAGAGGACAGCCTTGTATTAAGAAAACGAAATGTTAATCAGCATGTCGCTAGTAGTCTTCATAGAAAAGCCAATGTCTCTGCAGGGTCTGCTCAGTATCTCCCACTAACTCACACATTCTGCAATTAGTTTTACTGGTGACTGATTAAAGTCTGTGGTGTCTGTTCACTGGTTTACCTCCCTGTGTGGGCTGTGTAGACCAGTGACTCAAGATTCAAGGTGTTTATTGTCACTCTGGGAAGATGGGTTGGTTTGTGTGAGTCTAATTAATCTATTAATCCATGACAACAAAAAAGTACCAGTTTGAAATGATTAACTTTTCCATCGTCACGCTTTTATCTTAAGCCCTTTTGTGGCGTTTAAACCCAGAGCCCTGACCTAAACCTTTGCCTTGGTTGTGATTTGATTTGGTTTTGTAAGTCAATCAGGCCCAGTCAAGATGCTCTTGCCACTGTCTGGATGAATATTCACTTTTTAGTAGGGTTGGGAGTGTGTGTGTGTATGTTTTTGTGTGTGTGGTTGTTGACAAGGTTACCTTATTGTGCAGCTGCACAGTTGGTGAAATGCTAAGAGAATAGAACAAGTTGCTGGGTGAATGTTGATTATTTTCCTCCACAACTCCATTGTGATGTTGTTTGTAGTGGTGGGTGGATGCACATATGGTGTATATCTGACCATTCTCTCTGATACCTCATGTGGGAGTAGAGACAGGGTACCGTTCTGGGACATATGTATGAGAGTTACCCTCTTTTCTATTCTTTTGGTGACATGTCATCCTTTAAGACTGTCATGGGCCCAAGTCTATGAATACTGGGATGGCATCCAGCACCTCACCTTTGACCCCATCCACAGGGTCAGTGGTTGTGTCAGGAAGGGCATATTATGTACAGTTTTGCTAAATCAGTAGGTGGATTTGAAAGACAATACCAACACGGCCGAAAGAAGAAGCCAGTCATACTGTCGTCTAAAATCTGATGCAAAAGGCCACCGTGAGCCAATTAAATCTGCTAACTTAAACAACCAAAACCCAATTACCGTGTGGTGAAGGTAACCCTGTGTCCACCAGAAAAACGAGATGTCGAGAGGTAATTGCTCCACATTATAAAATTCAGTACTGTTTCACTTAAACTATGGCTGGTCCAGAATTCAATAAACAGCTGAAATACTACATCAATGAACTGAGGAAAGTTGGAGTTAAATAAGTCCACATGTTTGACCACATTCAAAAAAGACCATGTCAACATGTCCCTGATTTATTCTTGGCTCTAGAAATTTGTTATTGAGAATTAAATGTTAGGAGGAAATAAGCCATCATCAGAACGTCTGTCTGTTATTTCCCGAGTGAGGAGCCACTCTGCCATCTCTAACCAGATCATCCAAGATCTATGATGGTATTTACAGCATGAAATATACACTAATGACCCAAAACATTATTACCATCCTACTAATAAATAAATGGAAAAAAGCCTCCCTTTTACGAACAAATTAGTGCATATTAATGAATTTTTAGAATCTAAAAACATTAAATTTAGCCACAAGGCTAAAGGCATCTGTTGTCCTAAGCAAGTGGGAGTTTAGGATCATGCTCAAGGACATTTTAAGATAAGATAAGATATTCCTTTATTAGTCCCACAGGGGGAAATTATTTTTACAGGCTTTCTGAGAGACTAGAGATTGAACATCCAATCTTCCAATCACTAGACAACTGCATGACCTCCTGAGCCATGCCATCCCTTTCAATATGTTTATTTGTTGGCTTTTGGTACCCCGTGTGCCTCCAAACTAGCTCTGACCTGCTGAGGCATGGGCTCAACAAAACCCATGAAGCTGCCCTGTGGTATCTGGCACCAAAACATTCACAGTCGATCCTTCAAGTCTTGTAATGTCTTGCAAATTCCTATCTATACAGAGATTTATTGACAGTGGCTATTTTCACGGCTTTTGAGACTATCTCTCTTGATATACTTTGAGTGAGCTCATGTGAGCCTCATTGTCAACTGCTTACCCTACTTGACCCTTTACCAGCAAACTTTTTTGAAGATGTCTAGCCTTTCCTGGGACCTGCAGCTCTAGACACTGTTGATTTATCCTTTGTTTCTGGCACCGTTCCAGCAGTTTTAAGATCACTGTGGTAGAATCTCTACTTAACAAACTGTATCTTGATCCAGGGTCTCTTAATAACCGTCGATCAATCTCTAATGTTCCATCCTTTTGTAAAGTACAAGAGAGCATTGCGTTGTAACAAGTTTTAACACATCCATCTATCCACCCATCCATTCATCCACCCATTGTCAACTCTTTATTCGAAGTCTGCTTGCAGAGTTATGCTGGATCTATCCCTGTGCTCGTTAGGTGGCTTGTAAACCATATACACATATTTCTAATTGGAGAGTACATATTTACATTTGGGTCTTTTCTTTGGCTCCGCTGACCCCAGCAGAGCTCCATATCAGTCTCTTACATGTCGTGAAATTTCTGTCAATCACTTCTGTTGTGGACGTAAATTGTATATTCAAATGTGTAGAGCTGTGTCCAGAGTAAATGTGTTGACCTATTACTACATGGTGATGAATCCAGCTACTATGTAATAAACTTCCTAATGCAGCTAAAAGGGGGAGGGGGAGGCATCAATATTTACCAGGTTGTTGTTTGTCTTGGACTTTGTAGTCTCGAGTGTTGGACACATGACACCCTTAATTTAAGCCACGACTAGTTAAATAAACAGAAATCTCTTATTGTTGTTGAAGGTTTCCTATGAAAAATGTTGCTTTGCGAACATAATGGCCCTTCAGTTGTCAGTGATGTACTTTTGACTGTTGTCATATTTTTAGTCTTCTTGTCCCATTTTACAGAGATGCACCGTGTGTGTAAATTTGAAGTGGAGAGATGGATCGGAGGGGCAGATGCTGGAAAGCCGAGTGTGATCAAAACGTCATCATATATGGCACTACGACGACTCCAAATTCCCATAAGATGGAAATCCCATACCAGAACTTGGAGATCAGGCCTCTCTTTTATAGGATGACAGCACGGGGGAAAAAGCCCCTGAATGGATGGCCTGTGTTTCAAGATGCTATTCTGTTTGTCAGCAGTAAGTATTTCCTTTACCATGAATTCACCAAGAATGCCTCATGTGGAGAGAAATTCTTCAGTTATTTTTATTTCTATTCTGTTTGTTGTTGCAGACAATCGGGCTGTTTTCAGCGAGAAAATGTTACACATTACAGTGAATGAAGAAGTACTGGATGAGGATGGAGAGGAAACTGACACTGAGCAAAGTCAGGTATGTTGTCGCATGCTCTAAACGAATGCATTGAATATTTAGCACCAACTAATAAAAGTAATGCACTAAGTTTTCTCCAGAGGTTAATCTGTAAAGTTGTATAGGGTACTGTGGTAGCTCAGTGGTAGAGCATGTGCTTTGCGAACTGATGAGCCAGATTCTGCGGGTTCAAACCCACCATGGGGCATCAGGCATCCTGTCTTAACCCCCTAAGCTCCTTCGAAGTCCATATCCAGCCTCAAAAACATGGGGGTTAATTATGAAGCTTAGAAATGGTGCTTCCCCACTAACAGGTATTGGGCAAAATACAGTTATTTGATTTTGGGGTGTTTGTCAGTTGAAACAATATGAGAGAGACTAGCAAATGGTTGTAATGCTAATTTTACAGGTAAATATCTGGAGAAGTAAAACATAAATGCGAGCAAATTCTGTTTTGTCATAGAACGCTCTCTCGGTTGAATGCCAGATATTTTCAGCGAGCATCGTTCTGAGATATTCTATGCTCTCTAGGTATTTCCCTTTGGATGTATTATTGAAAAGTAGTCTCAAGGGAACAACCCGTAAGGGAGGAGAGCAGTGATTGGCCCTTGATCACTACAAGGTTGATGCAATTTACAGAAAGTTTTATTTATATAATGTTGACAGTGTGATGATTTATGTATAATGCTGCAACTTTGTAGTTGTTGTAGCATTCTGCTTTTTGGTCCCTGGGATGACTGTACAGAGGTGGCCACAAATCCAGCCGTCAGCCATTAGCTCAAGGATTAATAAAAAAATAGCAAGACTCCAGAGAAGAGTAGATTAGACTGCAGTTTGAATATTGCTAAAAAGCCAATGTGCTTTGATTTCATGAGAAGCTTTTTGTGTGAATAGTTTGAAAATTAAATTCGCATTATGTTGCAGTAACACAATGAGGGTTTGAAGTTGTCTCTGCCAGTTTTTCAGGATTAAACATGGTTTGCTTTGGCAAAAACGTGTCTTGCCATTTATGCAGAAAACTTAAACTGATATGATACCAGTAGATGGAAGGCAGCTTTGTCAGTAAGCAAATAATGAACTATATGTGTAAATGCATTCAGGAATTAGTGAATCAGTGAGGAATACATGAATTACATACATATATTTATGTGTGTGTGTGTGTATATATATATATATGTGTATATATATATATGTATGTATATGTATATATATACACATTTCCGCCCTACCAATCACCCATAGTTTTGAATTATGATTTCTGTATTGGAATCAGATTTACTTTGTGTAACTTTTGCTATAAATAGTGTGCACATGCGGAGAATGTGTAAACATCATAAGAATAGTACATTTCAGAAGCAACGCTCAATTTATGTAACTTATGGTGTCACTGTGACTCATGCAAATTATAATTACAGTTATGATCTATTTAATCTTGTGTGTTCTATGGAAATGTAATAGAGTGAATCATAGAGGTTTAATCTGAGCAGCTAATAGAAATGGTAGAGAAATATTGGATTTCTTTGATACTAATATTATATGATACTTATGCAGCTGAGACGTATCAGTTATACAGAGGAAGCCTATTAAAACCAGTGAATTTATATTAATGACATTATGCATTTAGAATATAATATTTCTTTTTCAGAGACTACTGATATCACAATATCACTACATGATTTATACACTATATGCATACATTGCATGACACTGTCGTGTGATATCACTAGAAAAGGGATGCGTTAAAATGAAAGCTGGATATGCATTTTCCTTTAATTACATATTATTGGAACAGGTTCATTCTTATTCAGGCCAAATATGACCACTATGAGGGACACACACACACACACACACATATATATATATATATTTACTCCTGCCCATTGCTCCTGATTCCAACATCTTGACTACAGGCATTGGTTTTTCGCTCTATATCAAATCTATCCAGACCTTGAGGTGTGCCCTTGTTTGGTGATGTGCAATATTATTTTATTCAACTGTGAGAGGTCAAATTATTTTAGCTCATCTGTGCCCTGCTTTTGTTTTGTGTTGTACCTTGTGGAAATGTAGGCTAATACTCAGACGGTGAATATAAAATGCAGACTAAAATGCATTCCTCAGGAAGTAGGGCGGTTATCTAGTAATCAGAGGTTGGTGGCTCTATCCCCAGCCCCTGCAGAAAGCATGTTGAGTTGTCCTTGAGCAATACACTGAACCCTTTCTGCAGCTGTTCACTGCTCCTCTCCAATAGGATGAGTTAAATGCAAATGACAAATGTTTTTATGTGTAAAATGACATATCCATAAAGCTTCTGATTCTTTTGGTGACTGGAAGTGTGCAATGCCTTGAAATCTCCAGTCTCTTCATGTTGTCCCTCTGTCCATTCAAATGCATTTTACCACATCTTCAGTATAGCTCTCAGTCACTTCATCTTTAATGCAGCAGTATGGCTAAGTAGATGACTATAAGCCCAACGCAGTCTTGAGCTCAGTCAGCTCAGGACACCACTTTAGTTGTGCAACTTAAAGCCTGGTATGAATACCTTTGATGGGTCTTTCTACTGCTAATTATCCCGACGATCTCTGTGAAAACATAATTTATCGAGAAATCATTACAAAATGATAATGGTGCAAAATGAGAATCCCTATCATAAATTCCAATAGTCCTCTTAATGAGAATATGAGGATGTTTCTGCTCTGCTCGCTCTCAAGTCCGTTGCTCTTTGTAGTGGAGTATCACCATCTGTCTGAGACGTCCCTGGATGCTGGTGGTGCATGATGGCCTCTTCCAACACCGAAAGCTCTACGCAGAAAACCACTGCGATTACACATCATTAGAGGATGTGCAATGCTGCTGACTGTCTTTCTTTTAAAGACCAGGTCAGAGGGAAGTAACAAGGAGGGAACTGCAGCATGGGCAGATTTTCCTATCATGGTCTAAATGGTCCAGCGTTGCAGCATCACATCACGTCCACTGCGACATCCCTGCATCTCACCCAGCTCTCTCCCCAAAGCTGCGTCTTCAATTCAGATGACAGAGTTTGGAGGACGTTTCTAACTAACCTGTTTTATGTGTTGCAGTTTCCATTACATGCTAACATGGTGGACAGTCTGCAGCATCTAAAGCCAGGCAACGGTCCAGTCATTCAATTGGTTTAATGGTTTTGTTGCGTTCTCAATCGCAAATGCAAAATGGTTGAATGTGGTCATAACAGTGGTTCCATTCCTCAAAGAAGCGTCATAGGACTCAGGATGTTTTGCAAAAGACTATTCTTCCCTTTGCACTGCCCTGGTTGACACAGCCTTAAGGTGCTTTATTCCATCTGGAGTGATGTAAGGCCATCGCAGATCTGATTCCTTATAGAGTGTCTTCCTGTCTTATGAGACATCGGGAGATCAATCTTGTTGGACACTGACTCTTATGAAGAGCTCCCCTGTATTTGATTTAAATTGAATTTGATCTTTCTAGGGAAATGTGGGTGCTGTGGTAGCTCAGTGGTGGAGCATGTGCTTCGGGAACTTACAAGCCAGATACTGCGAGTTTGAACCCACCATGGGGCATCTGGAAGGGTGTCTGGTCTTAAATCCCCCCATATGCATATGTCTCTGCATAAGCGTGCGTGTATCTGTAAGTGCATACGGCACTTTTATTTGAGTGTTTTAAAATGTCTTACTCGGCGACCGACAAGAGAAATTGCTTCTGATTTGGCTCTCTTGACGACCGGTTGTTCTTGTCATGTTGTGAGACCCTTTGTAATTTACGTGGCTTCCTGTTGCTCCCTCTGCCACTGATCATGACATTTGCTTTCAGACAGGTAGTGCAGACTCTGGGGGATAGACCTGCTAAGTGGCTTAACCATGTGTTGCAGTCGGGGAATAAGCAATTATCTAGAAATTAAACCCAGTCCATGTTAATGACCCTGTGGCTACATGGCTGAAGAGAATAGAAATTAATTGACCTGGGCCTATTATTAGATTCGTGTGCTTCATGCTCCCTCAGCCATCTGTTTTTACAATTGCCATAATCAAAATTCTATCTCTGCAGTGTGAAGATGACTTTTCAAATGCACCAAGTATCCATAGCACTTGAAGCACTTTACATAGCATGCCTCACATTTACTGAGCGTGGGGGATTAAGGCTAGATGCCCCTTTCCTGACGTCCCACAGTGGGACTGAACCCATTATACCTGACTTGGAGGCATGTGCTCTACCGTTAAACTACCGTGGCCCACCCATCCATCCATCCATCCAACGACCCACTTATCGATTTATCTATCCGTCCATCCATCTATCCATCAATCCACCAATGCAGCCTCCACCCTACCATACATCCATCCATCCATCTGTCCGTCCGTCTGTCCACCCACCCATCTGTCCCGCTACATCCAATTTGGAGTTGCGAGCTCTACCGCTGAGCCACCGTAGCCTCTATTACTATTCTGTCTAATGCAAATGAATAAACATTGTGACATTTATGCTACAGTAAGTCGTGGACACACCATGCAACATGTAATGTATTCATTATCATCATTGTCTTTAAATACTAGTCTTATTTTGTCTTTACACGTTTAAGAGGGAACAGCTCATTGAGAGCATGATCCGCACTCAGCTCCATCTATTCTTAATAGCACAGGGGGACTGATCTGGAGCGCCACAGTGAACATCCTTGGGGAATCTATTAGTGGACATGATATGTTGGATGCAAAGGGAATTTGTTCTATCCATCTGATCATGATTGGCTGCTATGATGCTTTGAACAGAGTAGTGTGTAAAAGTGAGTTTTGATCCATGGATCATTGCATGGCTCCCTAAGAGAAAATGAAGATATCTTGAAATATAAATCCACATGACATGTGGAGGCTGCAAAACCTAGAGGAAATACAGCAAGTCTTCAAGTTTGATCGTGCTGCGTTTTCACTAAACTGTTCTTTAGATTTGACAGTGAAATAAAAATAGATGGAAATATCGGTAAAGTCAAGAGTTATCAAGAGGTGTCATGGTGTCCTTTTATAGTTTTTTGGTAAAACATATAAAGAATTAATTGATAGATGGGTAGGTGGGAGGTTGTAGAGAATGATCGGTGGGTGGATGGATAAACGATAGATAGATAGACAGACAGACAGATAGATATATTTTTTTCTATTTGTTTTTTGGCTGCAAATTATTTACTCACAGAGCTTAATTTTCCAATTACTTCCCCCTTGCCTGCACAAATGTTCCTATCTGTCACCATCAATCATAATCAGTTTAATAGTGTCTCCCATTGACCCCCATCATCTGGCCTACCTGCTGTAGCTCTCCTAATTTTTTTCATCCCATTAATTTAACAAATTTTAATTGTGTGTACTTATGACAGGCTTCATTTCCCCCTTGAGTTCTAATATGGCTTTGTCAGGTGTCAGGGCTGAATGAAGGACCACCCACTCAATGCAGATAACAGGCTATGTAAACAATAGGAGGTTAATAACGGGTAAAAATCAAGTCATTCGCTCACTCACCCACCCACGAACGTCCCCCAACTGTTTTACAGCCTCATGCGTGTATACATGCACACATATAGGGCTACAGTAGCTCAGCGCTAGACTGTGCATTTTAGGAAATAATGAGCCAGAGGCTGCAGGTTTGAACCCATCTCAGGGTATCTAACAGGGCATCTGGTCTTAATCCCCCATGCTCCATCTAAGTCCATGCCCCCCCCACACACACACACACAACGTGGGGACGGATGGGGACATGTTAAACGGACCTCCCATACATGCATCTATACATGCGCACTGGTCGGTGAGGACAAACGCATTATATATATGAGGACTAACGAAATGAGTAATGGAATGAAAAGGAAAGTGACATAATGATGTTGGACAGTGTTCCTGCCAAGGCAAACAAATTTGAGCCAAAGAGGTTCTGAACTACACTAAAGCAGATTAATCACCTCGGTATTAACAAAGCCATATGCCAGTGTTCAATCACTGCCCGACGGTGACGCTGGTACATTCTCACACACTTGGTCTCTTTTATACCAACTCTTGCACTCAAATTACCTCAGACTGCTGCAGTCTGCCTCATTGCAAGATCCCGAGTTACAAGATCCTCTGACAGATGTCCTTTTACAGGAGTGACTTCCTATTACCCCCTGTTTGTCGTCTGGGCACCTGCATGACCGTAGAGGCAAGCTGCTGATGACTGAAAGCTGTTGAACCACAAAAATATAACTTCCCATCATTCAAGCTATTTTATCTTTGAATAGAAAAGATGTGAGCGCACATAAAGGAATCCCTACACAGCTGGTTTGGTGTTGTTTTGGCTGCATATTAGTTCACACCATTATCATCCATCCATTCATCCATCGTCAACCACTCAGACGAGGTCAGATCCGAGTCATACTGGAGCCTATCTCAATGCTCATTGGGCAAAAGGCAGAAACACCTTCTACAGGTCACCATTCCATCACAGGACTTGAGCAGTGAGGGGTTCCGTGTCTTGCCCAAGGATGCTTCATCATGCTTTGTGCAGGGGCTAGAGATTGAACCACTAATCTTCCAATTACTGGACAGCCACCCTACTTCTTGAGCTATGCTGCCCCTAGTATTCCCATTAGCGTCATTGATGTTATTAGGAGAGGCCTAGTTTAGGAAGTAAGGTAGTCATTGAATAATCAGAATATTGATGGTTTGATTCCTGGTTTCTTCAGGAAGTGTCTTGGAGTGTCCTTTAGCAAGACCCGAATCCCTAATTGCTTGGGATAACAGATGCAACTTAACCCGGTGGCTAAAATTGACATATTTGCTTTCTAAATATGTGCTGTTCCAATAAAATAGATTATTATTATTATTATTGTTATTATCATGGGGGCCACCATAGCTCAAGGGTACAATGTATGCATTGAGAACTAACAAGTCAAAGTCTATAGGTTCAAACCCACTATTGGGCGTCAGAGGGACATCCGGCCTTAATCCCCTAGGCCTGCCCTCAGATGGAATGGCAACCTGTCAGGGTGTTTCTCCTGGCAATGAGTACCGGGCTCCACCACAACCCTGCAACCCGACTTCGGATATACTTTTGATGCTGAACAAATGAATTAATTATTGTTATTACTTTTCTGCAGATTTTCACTCTGGAACAGACAATGCAGCGGAGCATTTATGTAGAATTTTTCATTTTATAACCCAATTTGAGACCAGTCATTCTAATTACCTGTTCAATATAAAACAATATTCCAACAAACAAAATATTTAGCGGAACAAAACATTTCTCGCATACATGTGCTTTTAATGAAGGGTTTTTCATTCCCCCAGTTACCAAAAATCTAAATTGGGATTTGAGAGGCTCTTAACCAGTATTTATT
>OMLC01043687.1:2890-13968 GCA_900302585.1 Regalecus glesne
AGGGGGTTGGGGGGACTGGGGCTAGCTTGTTTGAAGCCAGTTCCCAATTCCTCTGTCAACACTGACACCATGTTTTGAGTCGGAATAACAGGTGAATTCGAATGTTACCATCTTATTCACACATCTAATAGTATGTAGACGGTGTTAGGGCTGTTGGCGCCTCCTTGCAGCAGCAGCAGGTTGGTTCGGATGGCTAACGTAAGCTGTCACCCTCCCCGTCCTACTAGGGCTTTAGTCGTGAAATATATTGACCTTAAACGTTTGTTTTTTTTGCATTCAATACACCTCAGCACAGCCTCTGTCGACAGACGCAGCATTA
Organism: Regalecus glesne; assembly: GCA_900302585.1. Taxonomy (NCBI): domain Eukaryota; kingdom Metazoa; phylum Chordata; class Actinopteri; order Lampriformes; family Regalecidae; genus Regalecus; species Regalecus glesne. The sequence goes on from OMLC01043687.1 coordinate 3,210, forward strand.
TGAAATATCTGGATGGCCTGTGTTGGGTTTACCTTTTAGAAGTATTCCGTGATCTTTTGTTTATACTAGTCTGTTACCTAACTTAAAGGGACGGCTTCAAGTATAGCTGCCAGCTAACAAAAGAAACCGTTGGTGAATTAATATTTGCAAAATTAATTTACTGTCCAAACTGAGCCAGTGTGAACCTGACGTTGCTGGTGTATGATAACAGCAATGGTCCTTACCACTGAAACCACTAACTGTGAATAACATAATTATGAAATAAACAAAGACTTAATGCTGTCTTGGTGATCCTCTGACATGCAGCTGAGTCCAGTGTTTGGAAGACAACTACTCCATACATCATCCGGATGAGGCAGTCGAGCAACATGCAGCCCATATATAGAAGAGACGCAGGAGTGTGGCACCAAATAAGAGTTCTTCTTTACAAGAATCTACTCATTAAATGGAGGACCAAACAACAGAGTTTGCAGGTGCTTTGTCTTACATTTATTCAGACATACAGTTCCAATGTACAATTCTTTGTGTTGATTCATATCAGTCATTTTGGAATATACTAATACATACCTACATTTTCTTATACATACCTTAATGTAGCTCTGACTACAAATAATACCCACATTAGTACATTCATGTATTCTTATATTAAGTCTCATTATTTTTCCTTCCATGATAACGTTTTGGTTCCCCACTTATTGTATGTGTAGAAATTAAACATTAAACTTCAAACTTATAAACTCAGTAACAGCTTTTAGTCTAATGTCCTTTCATCATGTTTCAACTGTCCTGTCACCCAAATCATCTGTAAAGTGTGATAAAACAAAATGGACCCCCAAAAAACATTTCCTGTCCTTAAAATCCCCTGTTAATGATCCCTTTGGTTAAATATTATCTGTTTTGAGAAAGCACAGATATTTCTTAGTTTGCTACATCTACCCTTATTGCACCATTTCCAATGGATATAAAGTGTGGGGAAAAACATGTTAGCAGAAAGCCCTCGAAAATACGTTTTCCCCAACAGGTGGATTTATGATAACGGTTGAATATAGGCTCCTGTATTGTCATTGCCTATGTCTTGTGCTCATCTTTCCATCTGCCTCTCTAGGAATTGATTTTGCCTTTGCTCCTTTTGGGCCTCCTGATCCTTATTAGCATCATGAACCCTCATGTTTATTATGGAGGAATCAGCACCATGGAGCTGGATAGCGATGACGTCCACTCACCCAAGGGCCTGGGCTACACCCCCATCACTAACATCACCTACCACATCATGGAGGAAGTGGCCCAAGAGATGCGTGAGTGTCTCTCTGACACCATAAATGAAAAGATACCAATCCTTGTTACATCTTCAGTCATTCTTGTTAAGAATTGATATGAAATAGTTGACTGTATACAAAATAATTGTTGACTCGGCTATCAAAAACCAATATGCTTCCTGCTATGATAAGCTCTGACACGGCTATGGTGCTCCAGCAGAAGTAATAGAAAATTTTTTTTGCAATGCACAATAGATGGTGTAAACCAAGGGTGCTCAATAGGTTGATCGCGATCTATCAGTCGATCACAACGGTGGTGTGAGTAGGTCGCATGGCATTAAAAAAAATTGACGTCAGCCTATCATCCATCCCGTCACTTGATTGACATACAGGGCAGCCAGTCAGATGACATCTGACTTATCACTGCGCATGGGCAAAAAAACAGCGAAGAGTGTGGTACCTCCCATGCTAAAAAGTGTGAGCAACCCTGGTGTAGATGATTATGTTTGGAACTTTCACATCAGCTGTGTGAAGTGTGCAACACATGACCCTGCGCCAGGTTTATTTATTTATATATTTTATTTTTGGGGGGTGGCACGGTAGCTCAGTGTTATATTGTATCCTTTGGGAGCTGATAAGCCAGAGGCTGCTAATTTGAACCTACCACGAGTGAGGAAGGGCATCCGGCCTTATTCCCCCAAGCTCCATCTAGGTCAGTGGCAAACCCCTAAATGTAGGGACTAATTATGATCTGTAAAAGGGACCTTTCTCAATATATAATCTTTTATGACTTTTCATTAACCAACATGCTTCTAAAATGAAATTACTGACATTTCCTTTATGCATAGCTAACATCACATGAAAAAAATCATACCAAATTATTTGAGTTTTTTTCTTTTTATTATTTATTATCTGGATTGTTACATCACTTGCACTATATAAGAACAAGAGTGGTACCAATTCCATAAACATGAGTCTGGTGCTGAGAAAAGGAAAAAAATAGAAAAAGGAGGAAGAAATTCATAAGTCATTGTAGGGATTGTTGGATAAATTTGTGAAGACTTTCAGAGATAGGGTGGCTGAGTAGTTGTCTAAAGCAAACCATACGACTGTAACCGTAGACTGAGACTCACTAATTAAACTTTCTAAAAGTTATCTAAAATCTTCAAGACATGTGGGCAGCCGAAATGACTTGATGTAAAGTCATTAGTTTGAGTTTATTTTTTCCTCTGAAAAGTCATAATACCAAAAAATCATTGCTGACAATATGTATATGATGAGAGGCCCATTTTACATATCACGATTAGTTCCCACTTAGTGGGGTTGAAGATGAACATAGATGGAGCTTGGGGAATTATGGCCAAATGCCCTTCCCAAGGCCTTAGTCCATAAGGAATGGGCTAAGATCCAGAAACACTGCCAGAAGTTGGTGTCTGGCTATGCATCATGTTTGCAGCAGGTCATAACAGCAAAAGGGTGCTCTACCACGTACTAAAGATGTTTGTCATGAGGGGGTTGAATAATTTTGAGACTGCAGTAGTCATTAAAAGCAGTTTTTTTTTATTTGGAGAAACCACCTGTAATATTAGTTGGGTTGAGCTATTTAAAATGTTCTTGTTTGATTTTTTTTGTAAACAGCTGCTAGTTTGTATATTTGACTAATAAACCTGATTTGCAGTTGGGGTTGAATAATTTCGATTGCAACCGTAGATGAAACAAACACTGCCAGTATTGCCTAGTTTATGTTATTTATATCTCCTGTGTGTTTCCAGAAATAGATCGTTTGGAGATGTTTTCTAGTGAAGAAGACTTGGAGAATGCCAGCCTATATGAGCCTTCTGGATACATTGGTGTTGTCTTCCTGGACAGCTCTGCCACGTCCTACAGACTACGCTTCCCATACAACCAGCTGCCCCTACCTAGTGACTACACCGAATCAATTGGTAAAAAGAATCCTGCTCATATATTTAGTGCTTTCTTTTAATTAATTTTCAAGTCATCAGTTTTGTTACTGCTACGATACTGCTATATTGTGATTTAGATGTCGCACGATAAAGTGATTGTAACATAATGATTAATTGATTAAGTTGGAAATGTTTGTTATTAAAGGCAAGTAATGTGAAGTTAAATGGACAGTAATGGTGGTTTCCATTGTTTTTGTTCTCTCTCAGGCAACTGTTTTGCCAACTCGGTTAACTGTAGAGCAGCCAATTACTGGTACTCTGGCTTTATTCGCCTCCAGTCTCTTATCGATGCAGCCATCATCCAGGTGAGATGGACCAAAGCTCTACAAAGAGCTCCTCTTAACAAATCCATTTGACTCACAGTATACACGATTCATTGTATCTTTTGTTTAACAAAGTAAAAGGAATCAAGCATCTCATTAAAAGACAGCACAATGCAATGCTGAAGATGTAATCCAAACAATGTTCTTTTAGCTTGTAAGCAATAGATAATTTATGAATATATAAATCATATACTTCTTTTTAGCTGCTAATTTCAATGGTTACTGTTGAGCTGGATTTTTGTCAGAACCATCATTTTGTGCGTCTTGTAGAATTTCTGCATCATTCTAAACAGAAGGAAAATAGAGGCACTGGTGACAGATTGAACGAGGACTAGAGCTGTCTTGACAAACAAAAAAGATATGGTGGACCAAGCTAATAGGGAAGCCTTCAATTCAATTCCATTTAGTAGATCCTTTTATCTAAAGCAACGCAAATTTGAAAGTTAGACATGCATTGGCCATGAATTGAACCCTAGTCTCTCACTAGGCAGGTGAGAATTCTACCATTGAACCACAGATACACCAACAAATTTCCTAATAAGGACTACCACAGCAATAGCTAAAATAGAAACCCTGTTTTGGGGCTGGGGAAAGTGCTGAAACAACATTTAGACTGTTTATTTTGAATCCATCTCGGATTCAGAGTAATCCACACGAATGCAATTACCACTATTGTCTAGTGCTGGGTAATTTGGAAGTTATGATTATCATGACAACCATGGGGAATTTTACATGATATCACTATATATCACTGCTCATGTTTACCAAAGTGCCATGTTTAAGAATCCAAATGAGGTTCATCACATTGAACTGTAATGTTGAACATGATATACAAGTTCGCAAATTATGGAATCTGTGGTAGCTTGGTGGTAGAGCACGTGCAGCAGGAAATGACAAGCCCGGCATCATGAGTTTGAACCCACTGCGGGGTGTCAGGAAGGGCAATCCCCCATGATCCCCCATGCTCCTTCTAGGTCTGTTTCAATCCCTAATACATGGGGACTAATTCTGACATGTATTATGGACCACCTCTAGTTTTCTAGTAGTGCTCCTCAAATATTTCCAACCTTATTTTGTGAAAAATTTAGGTAACAAATTTTCGTTTAGACAAAATTATGTATATCAATATACAATTATTTGAATCTCAACATGATACAATACCATTGAAATATGATTTAAAAAATAGTATTGCATTTTTGCTTGGTTCAACAAAAACAAGGGTCTCAAGAGCTGTAGGTTTATGGTTTGGAAAAAATGGAAATATATTCATTTTGTAGGAAGCTTCATTAGGTTATCTTTGAGAAGAATATATCTATATGGTTGCTTTTGTATGTCTCGGTCCTATCCTACAGATGCAGACTAAGCGTTCTGTAAGGAGTGAGATGAAACTGAGGGTTGTGATGATGGGACAACCCGGTTCTGTGGAGGTGCAGAAGTTCCCACACGCCCTCATTTCCATCTATCTGGTCCTGGCCTTCACTCCTTTTGTCACCTTCCTCATTGTTAACGTGGCTGCTGAGAAGGAGCACCGGCTCAAAGATACCATGAGCATGATGGGGCTGTACGACACTGCCTTTTGGTGAGAAGGATGACCCACCTGCCAGGACTAAACAGTGCATTTGCATTTATGACTAAAAATGTATTTGTGCAAACTCTAAAATGTGTTTATGAGAACGTGCTTGAATAATGAAAAAAAAATAGCCCCTATTTTTCCCCCCACAAAACGGTTGGTTGATAACACAACAAAATTGATAGCGGTCACTGTGCTGAACTAGTGTTGTCTCTTGAAAAAAGTCTTATATGCATGTCAGTGCAAAAGGACAACACTTTTTTTAATGATAAAAGTCAATTTCAAGTCCTGCTGTGGACCGCTAGCTGTGCTCATAGCGGGGCATCTGCTTACAAAAGCTGCTGGACCAGTGATATTCTTGTTTGCAAATAGACTGAGCAGACTTTTTTGTTAAATGGTATTGAGAAAAAAGAAATACTTCATTTGAGATGTTTTCATACAATTTAAAGTATAAATAAGTACATAATTTCAGAACCCAGAGGCGATTTTGCTTCTGGGATTTACATATAAATAAAACAGAATTTGTTAACAGATATTAATATTTATATGTTTATAAATTAAATGCAGTTTGAAGAAGAAATAAAAACCTAGTGTACTTTTATATTCAATATATCAAATCATTTTGCTTGTGAATGTCTCCTTGAATGTATCTTTTATTAAGGAAAAACATCATTTGATAAGTTTTCATTTGGCTCCTAAATTTTTCTACTTGGGGGGGGTAAATGTCAAGTCCTGTCCCCTATACATTAATTGTGTGAATGTCTTTCAATGATGGTTATGCACATGCCTGTGTTTGTTTATTTTTCTCAGGTTTTCATGGGGCCTTCTCTATGCTGCAATGGTGACCACCATGTCTGTATTGATGTCCATCATCGCTACTTACACTGCCCTCTTCCCCAGCAGTGATTTTTTTGTTGTCTTCCTTCTAATCTTCCTCTATGGAATCTCTTCTGTGAGTAGGTCGTAGGTCTTTGTCAGAGCAAATTTAGACTTGAATTTATTTATTGGTTTGCTTCTTTGCTTTGATGAGTAGATAAAGCCAATGACTCTGGCTTTTTTAAGGTTTAACGGGGTGGCATTCCACCAACACGATGATTTGCATTTTCTCATTTAGCAGATGCTTTTGTCCAACACTACTTACATGAGAGTCAGAAATTAATAGATTTCTTTGCATGTCAACCTCTTGTCATTTTAGAGTGCTAAACGGTAATCACATCATTGCTAATAGTGCATTTCCTGTCAAGTATAGTTTGTGTGTAACCATTAGTCTCAGGAATAATAGGGGATTTAAAATTCCAGTAACGCTTTTAAACCACTTGTGGATTAAAGCAAGTTTAGTTTAGAATGATGTAAGAATCTGAATCTCAGATGGAAAATGGGAGTTCCCTCAATCATTTTGGGGCCAGGTTGGTTCACTCCTTCTAAACTGGGCATAAAAAGTCCCCTTCCAGAGGCAGACCAAAAATGTAAGCTATTCACCAATATCAACATAATTTATTCCAGAGTAATTGATTTTTTATGGTTTAAAATTTGACACTTAAGCAAATAGTTTCTATCAAATATATAACTGAAATAGGAACACATTACATTAATTTACATTACACGTTAAGATAATGAAATTAGAAAAAAAACAGAAAATGAACTCATAAGGTAACACTATGGACATTTAGTGTCAAAATGTTCTTTCTGTGTTGGGAAAGGAAACCTTCTAATACATATTATAGCTATTAGTACTTGCACAAGACCTCTATAAACATCCAGGAATACCCTTTAATTGCATGGCCTCGTCAGTAGGTCTTAGGACACAAGGGAGCCACAGTTGTTCAGTATTAGAGTGCACACCACCAAGTTGGCCATAGTAGCTTCAATCCAACCATGGGACATCAGGAAACCGGCATCTGGCTTTAATATCCCATGCTCTGGTAAATATCAGCCATTTATTGTAAGTGGTAGGTTGACTAGGGAAATGCTTTATAAAATGAGTCAATTTTCTATTTAAGGGTTGATGCCACTTCTTAACCACAGGTTGTAACTCAGATTTTCACATTTCATGTAATACGACAGCATGCATGGTAAGGATTAGACCTCAGATCAACGTCTTAACTTGTGTTGTTAATCTCTTAACACTTTCTTTGTTTCTAGCGGCCTGAGTGTGACTCTTGTGTCTTGCTCTGGTAGTTTGTAATAAACCACTCTTTCACATCATTCAAGATTCGAGAACTTAATTATCGTTTTGCAAGCACAAGAAAATTACAATCCCTCCTTCACGCTCTTCTTTTTTTCCCTCAGATCTTCTTCTCTTTTATGCTGACTCCACTGTTCAAGAAACCCAAGTTTGCTAGCACAGTTGGCTCAATGCTAACGGTGGTGTTCGGTTGCCTGTCACTTTTCACTGTGCTGATGAAGGACTTTCCCCAGCCATTGGTCTGGCTGCTTTGCCTACTCTCTCCTAGTGCCTTCTCCATTGGAATCGCTCAGGTAGATACACAAAAAGCACTGACCTATTACCTGTGAACACATGACCAAAAAAAAAAGATTCCCTTATCAGTACCGCAAGGGGAAATTTGGATTTCTCTGCATTTTTGACCCAACCTATTGTATAAGAGCAGTGAGCTGCCAACGTATGGCGCTCGGGGAGCAGTTAGGGGTTAAGTGTCTTGCTCAAGGACACCTCGACATGCTATATGCAGGATCAGAGATCGATCCTGCAACCTTGGGATTGCCAGACGACTGCTCTACCCATTGAGCTATGACGCCCCATATGTATTCCATACCAAGTATACCATAAGTATATAAAGTAATCTCTCACCAAAACATCAATAAGATATGGTTATGTTTTTATACTATATTGTTTTAAGCTAGCGCTAGCGGGGAAAACGGCCGGAATACAAATCCTGTTTGTTTTGTTGTTGTACTATATTGTTTTAAGCCAGCATGATCTATTTGATGCTAACTTAACTACTGGCTACTTTTCCCTTTTTTGCAATCTTTTTTCTTTCTTTCTTTTTGTTACTCCTCAATAAGTAATGAAGCTTTGTGTACTGTTCTTGAAATTCCATGAGCACCTTGACTATAATCTTTCTCATTGTTGTTGTGTGTGTGCGTGTGTATGTGTTTAGGTGGTGTACCTAGAGGCCCAGGGCGATGGAGCAGTGTTTTCCACCCTGGCCAATGGCCCTCATCCTCTTTACGTCCCCCTTCTCATGTTAGTTGTTGACTGTATTCTCTACCTTTTGTTGGCTATCTACCTTGACCAGGTCCTACCAGGTAGGCACACATACATGCATGCACACTCTTATGTAAACCTAGCTTAATATTTATTTTAATGCTGTTCTAATTTTTTGTTTATTTGTTTATATTCAGGTGAGTTTGGTATGAGGCGGTCCCTGGTGTACTTCTTGAAGCCGTCCTATTGGTCCAAACATAGGAAGCGTTACGTAGAAGTTAGCTCTGTATATGAAACAGAGGTGAATGGTACTCCTGGTGGGGATGAATCTATTGAGCCTGTGTCACCGGAATTCAGAGGGAAAGAGGCGATACGGTAATTCTAAACTCTTACAGAGATTACTAAGCACATCTCTTGGGAATGTGCTTTTGCTGCTGTGTAAGATGGATTACTTTACAGTTTGGCCATACTTAGAATAATTAAGCTGGGTGTTATCCATGTGTGATGAGGAAAATGTAGGCCTTTTGATTACAAAAGAGGCGAATCAGTTCAGCTAGATCAGAAGTTCATTAAGATACATTTCGTCACTCAACCAGATGACATCTTCAATCTGAGCAGACTGCAAGCTCCCCCCCTCCTCATAAACAGTAAATCGATACCGCACAAAAAAGTGTGGGTTGATATGTATGTTGGGTCATCAAGTGCACATTCAGTGGCAATGAGCACCATTCACAAAGGATTGGGGAATATTTGCAATCCTTCGAATATTCGCATTGTAAGAAGACTTCGGATGCACTCTCAGGCCACCACCCCAATTCAACGATGATGACAAAACGTTTCTTAATAAACTTCTGATCCAGTTGAACCGATTCACCTTTTTTGTTATCCCCTTACCTGGATTATTGAGCATACATCAAGAAAGGTTTTCAGGTTATGGCCCAGTGCTAGTCACCACTGTTTCATTAGCCAAGGCCATGAGGGGCTTCTGGGGTCAGCATTGCAACCAGAGGTGCTATTGACACTGGTGTGTTTACTCATGTTTTGTTTTTTGTTTTTTTCGTCCTTTACTCTACCCCTGAATAGCATCAACAACATCCGCAAAGTATACAAAGAAAAGGACAACGTGGTAGAAGCTTTGCGAGGTGAGGACTTGGCACTGAGATGTTAATTTATTTCAGTTGTGTCTTTGAAATGTCAGTTAATGCGATATGGGAAAAATTGATATGTTCTCTCTGTAAGTATTAAAAGACTTGTACAGTTTGTATAGTTACCCAGATTTTTTGTATAATAATGTTTCTGTGCTGCTCCTAATTGATCTTAGCAGAATAGAAGGGTCTCCCTGTGTGGAACGTAAATAGTGTATTGTGGAATGTTAATGGTAGAGAGAAACTGTAATACATTAAACATGAAGATGTCTCCTTAATCACACCAATCTCTCAACCTAATGTACCCCTCCTTACAGGCTTGACCTTTGACATCTATGAAGGTCAGATCACAGCTTTGCTGGGCCACAGCAGAGCAGGTAAGTCAACCCTCTTGAACATCCTATGCGGCATCTGCCCACCCACGGACGGCTCAGCGACCATTTATGGCTCCCCCGTGGCAGAGATGGCTGATGGGGCGGAGATGAAGCAACTAGTGGGTGTCTGTCCCCAATTCAATATCATCTTTGACGTGCTCACTGTGGAGGAGCATCTAAGGATATTCGCTGCTGTCAAAGGGATACTGCCAGCAGATACTGACAGTGAGGTAGCCAAATGAGAGAACTGATTTAATAAATCACAAGAACCTCCGAAGTTATTCGGAGGTTCTTGTGTTATTCACAGTATGTTTAATATGTTTCACAAACTTCCTGGCTGCCAAGACAAAAAGAAGACAGAATTATAACTACCCATGAAGGGATCGTGAGGAATTCAGACATAACGTGAAGGGTGGATATATTGTATTGACCGAGCTTAGTGAACAAATGGGATATACAAAAGTGATGAAAATACAAATATACAACAGAAATTATCTCTGCTTAGCACAGAATCTTTTTACTTTATGGGTATGACCACCTTCAAGCAAAATAAATATTTTATAAGTGGCATAGCTCAGTGGGTAGAGTGGTCGCCTGGCGATCGTAAGGTTGTAGATTCGATTCTCAGTCCTGTAAAAAACATGTCGAGGTGTCCTTAAGCAAGACACTGAACCCCTAACTGCCCCCTGAGCGCCAAATGGGTGAAGCTCACTGCTCCTTCACAAGAGGATGGGTTAAAATGCAGAAAAAAATTAATTTCCCCATGTGGGACTTATAAAGGAATCCATTTTTTCTGTTGGTACTATATCATAGAAACAGCTGGAAAGACTTAAAAGATATTGATTCAGGAGACTGACAGATGTTTTACTAGTGACTCTGTGTGTGTGTGTGTGTGTGTGTGTGTGTGTGTGTGTGTGTGTGTGTGTGTGTGTGTGTGTGTGTGTGTGTGTGTGTGTGTGTG
>OMLC01043688.1:0-11702 GCA_900302585.1 Regalecus glesne
CTAAGCTAAAAGAGGCAGGTTGCACATGGTCAGTGGATAAATACATTAACACAATGACTTAATCAGATTGTATTGCTGGCATAGTCGCCTTTTGCGCCATTCAAAAAAAGTCAGCTGCTGACACACAATGAGTGGTCTGGAAATGCTCATTGGTGGCAGCATGCCTTTCACAGCTTGCTATTCACAAAGCAGCTAAACTGTTCCGGACATAACCTGGACACACTCCCTTTCTCTCCTCACACCCCATGAGTAGGAACAAGTGTGTATTGCATGCCCTGACAGGCCACATATACAGTGGGGAAAACCTATCAAAGCCACAAGTCAAGCTCAACAACTCTATTCTTGTCTAACTGTAAACACTGGGCCGTGTTTCCATATGCGACAACTCCCTGACAGCCCAAGTATAATTTAAGGCTTGAAATCCAAGTCTGCTCCATGAAGGAAAGTGGAATGCATGGTTTGGTGAGCCATTTGACATTTGAGTGATTTGTCCACGAAAATGACAACAGACTGCTGCAGTGATTTGTATCCACCAACAACACTGTACAGGGAACAAAACCATAATGCCGACCATCTATTAGCTGCTTAGCTTGTATGTCCCATTTATAGCTACTCATCACACTGGCAATAGTTTCTCTGTCAGAGGGAAATAAATAGACTGACAAAAAATGACTGCATCGGATGACACAGGATAGGGGTTCCAAAATGTGATATCATTGACAAAGAATGCAGTGTAGAACAAAAGGTCAACCATTCCATTTCTTGGCTTTTGATGATTATTGTCATCAAAATCTTCAATGTATTTGGCTATGAACAAGTCACAAGGGTAAAAAATGTTACATGAAAAATATACCAAATATATACTATCCTATTCTGAGCAACCCCTTTAAAAAGTCCAAAATATTTTGGCAAAGGTTCACGTTTGTATCCCCGAGAACCACTTTAGTAAGCCTAAAAGGATAAGGTCAGTGTATTTTTATGTTTTTTTGTGGTGTTGACAAGGTCTATGGGACAATCAAATCCCACAAAGATTTTTCATCTACTCACCAGCAGCCATGTTGTGGGCAACATCAGACACTATGACATTATGAAAGCCATTGAACTCTGTAGTGTTCCAAAAAGTGGTTCAAGCAGGTCAACAGAGCTGCATCCTTGGTTTGGACGACACATCTAATCATTACGTACGGTGTGAGCATGGTAGATTTCTCTGAATGTGTTCAAACAGCCACACGTTTATTTTCTATGTAAACAAGACATTGAACATACACAAGAACTTACTGGTGCACCAACAGCAGCCCATCACAGCCAGTGAATGTATATATAAATATATTATCATATACTATAAATATATAGTAATCACTTGATGAAATTGAAAATAACTTTTGTATTTCTGTACCACTTTCAACTTGTTGTTATCTACTCAGTGTAGTACAATGAATTATTCAGTAACTGGTAGTGGTACTGTACGTGCAACGTGATTATCAACAGAACACAAACTCCAGTTATCCCCCAATGACCTGGTGTTGTGCATTTAGTGGGTGAAGCCATTAGACATCCTCAATTTGATCCAAAATAACAACAGCGCTGATGAGCAGGATCACTTCACTAGTACTAACTGCAAAGGAGGGTGAAAACGTCTATGCAACTTTAAAAAGAGACGCTAAGCCAACAATTAATATGACACAGCTAAAATCACAGTAAGCTATTTACACCACGTAGGTTGAGAAAAGCTAGTCTGGTAAAATGTATTTGCATAAAGGTTGTTACAGGAAATAGTACAGAAGGAAGAAAACATGAGCCTAAGGCAAGTACACCGGTGTTATTCAGCGGTCAATATGTCATCTGGAACCACTGGGATGATTCCACTTTATCTACTCAGCAAATTCAGGGTGTTATGTCACGAGTAGGTTTCCCCATGTTTGTTATTTCAAAGCTCCTGCGGGTCCAGGGTGTACTGCATAGCATCTGCATTCTTTCCCAAATGGCATGGCTAAGCAATGACCCTATCTCTATTAGTCAATATTACTCTGGTCAATCCATCTCTATTAGTTCTACTTTGTGTCACCATTGTAGTGTTTGCAATGTGAGACACCAAGATAAAAAGTTGGCTGATAGTGTTCCACTAGTGTTCCACTAGTTTCAAATACTTGAACAGCATCCTTTCTGAGGGCTATATTATTGATCGTGAAATTCACAATAGAATTAAATAAACCTCTATAGCTTTCAGCAAACTCCAATACAAGGTCTTTCAAAACAAACAGCTCCACGTAGACATCATAATTGCCATTTACAAAGCCGTCTGTGTCACATCTCTTCTATACTGCTGTGAAGCTTGGGTCATATAAAGCTGCCACTTGAGGTTCCAGGAGCGGGTCCACATAAGGTGGCTGCACTGAATCATGGGGATAACATGGTGTGACCGTGTTCCCCATGCAGAGATTCTTGCTAGGACAAACTGCAAGAGCATGGAAGTCATCGTCATTGAACTCCAACTGCGCTGGCGTGGGCATGTTATCAGGATGCCTCAAGAACACCTGCCACATTAAGTCCTGCATGGACAGGTACATCTGGGCTGATGGTCTGAAGGTGATCAGAAAAAGCACTAAAAGACCAGCTAAAAACACTGCTAAAGAAGTGTTGTACTGACCCCTTGAAACGGGAGCAAGTTGACAACCATTACAACTGGCATTAGATCTGCTCCAGAGGTATTGAACAGCTAGAAATGAAAAGGAATGGGGGAAAAAACAATAGAAAATACTAAGGAGACTTACACATGCCTGCCCTCGCTAACTCAGCCTATGGTAGATGCGATATAACTTGTGAATCCAGAATTAGACTCTATAATCAAAGAACACACTGTTGACAAAGACAGAAGTCATCATCAAATTTGATGGAATACCAGCAAACAGGCAAAATATGTGATCCCTTTAGACCAATCACATGATAACTAGCTAGTAAAAACAAAACAGCCGCGAATGTATTTGGAAAACTTCCTTTGCAATCAAAACTTGTCAATTCTACCAACTTGACCGTCACCATATAATAAATAAAGCTGGCATTGCCCTGCTCTTGTTAAGATGCAAATTTCTTTTAAAAACTAAGTAAATACTGCAATAATATGCTGAAATTGTGTTTGCTTGAGTGGGGGGATTTTATTTTGAGACTCTTGTGACTCTTGAGACTGCATTGCCACAAATTTAAGTATAATACACTGGTGTGTCAAGGACACCATAGCCCATATATTTTTCCATTATTGGATTTTTAAGAGTTCAATTTCTTGCCAACTTTGAAGGGCATTTGTAACTGTCAGGTCTTTCAGTGCAGGTAAATCATTACTTTAAGTCAGTTTTCCATGATTCAATACTTGGTGGGGTACAGGAATAGAAATCACCACTTTTGGTCATCGATATAAGCTATTTAAAGTATTGAGTGTATTCACAAGAAAGTATGTTAATACAGACATACTATAACATGTGTTAGCTCAGGAAAACCCATCAATGAGCTAACCCCCAACAGCAATGTGCTGTTGGGGGTTGTGTGGGGTGGGATGGGGAGAGTGAGCTATATACACTAGTCAATGTGGAGGCCAAAGTAATAATCATCCTTGGACGTTACTCAGCTAAGTCCCACACTTAGAAGACAGGGAGTTGTCTTGCATCATCTTGAAGGTGAGATTCATGGTCAAATCCCTTTGGCTTCTAAATTTCTCAAGAGGCATAAATGAACTAAGAATTATGGTATTGTTTCAATTCGACTAGTATAAAAATGACTCAACAGAAATGTTTTAGTTAGCCTACTGCACCTGAGAAAAATATGTCTGTGCCTCCGACAGCTCCAAAATCAGGTTCTCCATAAAATACTGCTGGAAGTAGTGTTACAGGAGGGGGACAAAGCTCTAACTGTTACTCTCGCAAACTTATCATAGACCCAAAGATGTTGTGGGCACAGACTTCCTCAAAAGACAGGAATACTTCAAGTAGCTTGTGAGTTTCACTATTTTGTTTGAAATGAAAGTTTGGAAGAGATAAATGTATGCCTGTGGATTGGAATTTTAGGCAAATAACTTGTTTGCATCAACAATGCAAGTCACTGAACCTCTAACTGCTCAAGCCCTGTGATGGAACAGCAACCTGTCCAGGGTGTTTCCCCACATTTCGCTAAATGAGCACTGGGATAGGCTCCAGCATTACTCTCCTACCAAATTCTGGATAAGCGGTTGATAGCTCTACTGTCTGATCAAAATATTTATAAAAGATAAATCCATAAAACTGATGTGCTATAAGGAAAGACTGAATTAATGTTCTTCAATCAGCCAAATATATTCAATACAAAGGTTTGATAGTGTAGACCAATGTTCACCAGTGTTTAAAGAAGGCTACCAGATGATGACATTGTGAAATAATGCAGTATGTGATTGCTTTCTTTTTTAATTTATATTGTTTCCTATCAAAAGATGATGACAGAGCATGACAGCATGGTGTGTGAGAGCACAGAACTAAGACATTAATTGCAGTCATTTGGTCTTTATTAAGCCAATTTCTTTCTTCAACGGATTCTTGTAAGGAAATTTGTCCTCTGCACTTAACCCATCCTATTGCATATGAGGAGTGGGGAACTATAGTGCCCAGGGAGCTGTTAGAGGCTCAGTGTCATGCTAAAGAACACTTCAACACACTTTTCAAAGGAGCTAGGGATTGATCCAGTGACCTTCTGGTTACCAGATGACCTTCTCTATCTTCTGAGTCATGCTGCCCCATAAATGGTTGAATAGGTCCACAAATTCAATTTTTCTTCAAAAATAATCATACTGATCAAAGTCCAGGCCAGACATTATTTATGCAAAGAATTTTGTGAATATTCAAAGGTGTAAATAAAATATCAGTACATAGTACCTGTATTATTATTCGCTCTCATATCAGCATGCCAGTTTATTCCTGAGCATGCATATCAAAGAAATGTGGTGCTGTGGCCATCTGCAAACACATTCAGAAAAAAATGCAATGCCTATGTCCTTCATAATGATGAGGTTTGTTGGCCATAACAACTATATAGCTCTGAGACCTGGTTAAACTGCTTCTTCGAATATAATGGGAATTCAATGGCTTGCAATATATTGGCATCTTGGACATTAGTTACACTCTGTCTGCTGGTGAGTAGATGAAAATCATTGACGGTTTCCATCTTCTCATAGACCATTTCAATACAAAAAAACACACTAGCTTTATCCTTTAATGTAGAAAAGGCCATTTATCAGGTAATGCATCTAGGCTGTAGTGACTTAAAAGAGTGTGAAGTAATGAACAATCACATACCTGGAGCAATAAGGGGCGGGGCACTAACAGCAGTGACATTGCGGCTCATGTTAATGGCCCGCACCTCTGTGATCACTGCACTGTCCCCCTTTTTCCCTCCATCTGCAGGGCTGTCAGATAGGCCTGTCTTCCCCCCTGCAGAGCCCTGGGTTCCTTGGCTAGAGTTCTTGATCAGTGAGGCAGGCTGGATGGGTATAGGGGTTTGCTTCAGGCTCAGGGCCTGCAGGGTCTGAGAGGAGGATGTGGTTGCCCCCTGCTGGCCCCTGATGGCCAAGTTCTGGACCTGATTCTTCAGAGACAACACAAAAGGGGATGACAACCTGCTAAAATACGGCATGAAATTTAACTTGGTATTCAAGTTACATATTTACAGCTACTATAACAGTGATAGTTATTCTCTGTCAACACTAATTATTCGGTGTTTAAAAATATGATCAATACTTATGGCCCACTGATACCATCTTGTGGTACTTTTTACAACAACTTTCCAAAATGCCTGAACAAAATATCTTTACATTTAAAGTAGTAATCATCACAGGAATGTAATTCTATAATTATCAATATAAAATTAACTTGCACTTTTAAATGAAAGTGAGTCATTAAAAAGTAAACACAATAAAAGTCAAAATGATTTGATTGACGTGCTTGTTTATGTGACAGCACAGGTTTGAAATCCATTTATAAATGTGCATATATCAACATATATATACCCAACGGTGCACAGTCAGTGTTGTCATCCATTCATCTCAAACCAAGGAAATCAAATGCGTTCCTTTGACTAAACACATAAACCTTATCATCGAGCATCTTTATATATGCTCAATATTCCAAGTGAGGAAATCACAAAAATGTTGAATCAGTTAATCTGGTCACAATATTTATTAAAATAAACTGTAAGTATCCCCACCCTTAAACAATACAGTTGCATAATGACCGAAAAGATGGCAAAGTACAGATGACCTAACGTGTCAGGCCAGGACTCAGCAGTGTATACCCATCTATAGGCCAGTGCCCACTCTCTCGAGGATGAAAATATGCACATCCTTGATAGGGAGGAACACTGGTCTGAACAGGCAGTCAAAGAGGTCATCTAGGTGAATAGGGAATGGCCATCTTTGAAACGAGAAAGGGGTACGAATACTTTTGTCGTCATCTTACACTGATGTGATTGCTACTATTCAATCTCCAATCCTCTGTGAATAGCAGACGTTACCATTGAAAGTCCAACCAATGGCCAATTTGCATATGATCCTACCCTTGGTTTTGGTCATCATATGCAACCGTATTGTTTATAAGGGTGGAGATAGCTATAGTCGGCGTAGACTGAAGATGTCCCCTGTGTGAGTGATGAAACGTTTCTCTCAATAAAACTTTATGTACAGATGAACCGATTCATAGCCCAGCAACATGTCTCAGTGGCTAAAGCGGTTGTTTGGCAATCGGAAAGCTGCAGGATCGATCCAAACACCTGCTGAGAAGCGTGTTGATGTGTCCTTGAGCAAGACACTGTTCCTCTAATTGCTCTGCGCTGTGATCAACTGGCAGCCTTTCCAGGGTGAACTGAGATAGGTTCAAGCTCCCACGTGACTAGTTTGGATAAGTAGTTGAAAATAGATGGATTAATGGATGGAACTGATTCAACTTTTTTTTAACTTATTATTGAACCCTTGATTCACATATTGATCCAATTTGATTAGTTCCCCTAAAAATGATTTTTTTCTAAAAATCCAATCCCAAGTAACAATATAACCATTAATACTTTTTATCATTCACATTGTTATGCTGAATAAAACAATGAAAAGCAAAGTCTGATGTCTATGAAAATGGAATAACAATGGTGGATGCCAATTACTTTTGTAAGTCGCAATTTATCTCGGAAACAAAAATGTGTATTCTTCATTTTTTTGTGAAGGGCTACCAACAAATTTAAGCACTCCTTTATTTCAAGAAGAGGGATGAACACGGGATGATGTATAAGAGTGAAGAAAGTTGCACACAGGTGCTCTATATCTTACGGAGGAAGTGCAATCTTAAAAAGATTGAAGACTACAAGGAGAATATAGTCAGGTAGCACTGGATGGTGGTTTAGAGAATGACTTTGGAGATCAAGAAGTGGAAGAGAGTGAAGGTAGAACCAAAGATCAAATGGTGGAAGTTGAAGGTGACGGTTGTGTGGAGTTCAGGGAGGAATTAGACAGACACTGCATGCGTGTTAGTGGGGAATAGCTGGATGGCTGGGCAACTACTGCAGAAATAGTGAGAGAGGCAGCTAGAAAGGTAGGTAAGGAGAACTGGTGGTGAGATGAAAAGGTATAGGAAAGTATATGAAGGAAGAAGCTTGGGGCAGCATGGCTCAGGGGTAGAGTAGGTCATCTAGTAATCAGAAGTTTACTGTTTTAACCCCTGGTTACTTCACAAAGCGTTTATGTGTCCTTGAGCAAGATACTGAACTCCTAACTACTCCCTGGATGCTGCAGGTGTCCAGTGGTCCTACACAATAGGATGGGTTAGATGTAAAGGACAAATTTCATGCTAAGACTACAATTAACAAATAAATTGGCTTCATTTCCTTCCTACCAAAGAAAGGGTGGGATGGATAGTCAGAAATGCATTAAGTAGACAGAAGTGCAGCATTTGGCAAAAAAAGAGGCGGCAAAGGTGTGTTGCTAGTTGTACAATGTAGTTGGACACTAAGGAAATAGAAAAGAACTTGTACTCATTGGCTAGACAGAGGGGGTGAGCTGAAAGGGATATGCATGCATTTCCCATGATGAGGAATAGAGAATGTGCTGACAAGTGAGGAGTTTGTTGAGAAAGTGGAAGGAGTACTTTGAGGGGGTAATTGATGAATGAATAAAATGAGAGAGATTGTTGGATGATGTGGGGATAGTGAATCAGTAGATGTGGAGGATTGGCAAGGATGAAGTGAGGGAAGCGATGAAGAAGATGGAGAGAGGAAAGGTGGCTGGTCCAGATGGAATATGTGTGGAAACGCAGGTATTTAGGATAGATGGCAGTGGAGTTTTTAAGTGGATTGACATTTTTTTTGAATCAGTTCATCTGGGCACAAGATTTAATAAAAGAAATGCTACATCACTCATATCGGTGACATCTTTGGTCTAAACCGACTGCAGACCAACTTTTTTTGTGCTTAGCAGCAGACCCACGTTCTATTCCCAGCTAATGAATGTACCGTGTATCTAACTCTCAAATGTACATTGCTTTGGATAGAGGCATTCGTGAAATGAAATTGGATTGATTTTCTTACCTGGATTATTGAGCATGCATAAATATTTCAACTATAATGTTTTGTCTTGGGAAGTGAGAGGATGCTTGAAGAAGTATACTGGCACTGATTTTCAAGAACGTGTGTAATGTGCAGAGCTATATTAACTATATGGGTATAAAGTTGATCACCCACAACATCAGGTTAAGGGAAATGGTAGCAGAAGCTAAGTTAAGAGGAGAGGTAATGATTAGCAAGCAGCACTAGAGTTTCATGCTGGAACAGAACCCTACAGACGCGATGTTTGCTTTGAGGATATTGATGGAGAAATATAGGGAATAGTCTTGATTTTGTACCTGTGAGGAGGCCGTATGTTGTAGGGAGGGTTGATTGGAGTTCTCTGATTGGACGGCTGTCACTGTGGCCGTTGGAGTGAAGATAAGTTGAGGGGACAGGGGAACAGCCCGGCCTAAGCTCCTGGCTACCTGCACAAGGTTACTCTGCTGGGCCTGGAAACCAGTAACCAGCATACACGCACGCGCACACACACACCCATCCACACCCACCAACCCACCCACCCACACATAACACACACCATCATGTATATGAGAACTATGAAGGAATCGATGTGAGGTAATACTGGAATTAGTCCTGGTTAGTCTTATTTGCTATATACAAAGAAAATTTCAAGAAAAGAAGATTTTTTGTCTCATTTATCTCATTACATGTACTCAAATGTGTACAGCGCTATAAAGCAGTCAGATGCCATGTGAAATAAACATAATAATATAATGCTTAAAGAGTGATAGTCAGGTTTTTACATAGAAAAACAAAATAGAGAAAACCAAAATGAACAACAAAAGAAAAACCAATTATTTGCACCGACTTAACACCATGTGTGTTATATAACTATATCAAGAATGAAAACTAAGGAAGTGTGAACTATGAAATATGTCTGCCAGAGGCACAACACATTGTGAATGATTCTGTTTGCTTGCTTGTAATGAGAAAGCAGGCACAGTCTGTGGGCACATTAAGTGCCAGTGGTAAAGCTCTTGCCAAGGAAAAAAAGCCACATTTCCCATATCCAACCCTATTAGTATAACAGGCTGTTGAAATGTGTCTGAGCATTGAAAAACCTTCACCGTGCTCATTCAGCTCCAACTATTGAAGCTACTATGTGGAAGATAAAAACCTGACTACCAGGAAGAGTTTAAAATGGGTAAAGATTAAAATTCGAGTCTGTGACTGCTGAAACTATTCTCAGTGCATCAATACAGAATCCAAATCACTCCTGCTAATGTAAATAACAACTTATCTGAGGTGGTTTAGCCTAAGTAAAAATGAGGTACCCTTTTTCTATGAGAAAGTAACTACACATACACATCTGTACAGAATGCAAAATTACAAAATACAAAGCAGGCCTTCAGAGGAAAAATTCCTGAGCAAGAGTCGTTTATTCATGCAGTGTGGGGCTGGCTTTATGTGTGCATTTGTAACATTACTGAACATATGAACACTGCTCTAATTGTGTTTTTTTCAGTGAATATGTTTGTGTAATGCATCTCACAACTCACCATTTGTGCACGCAGGTACATCTGTGCTTGGCTGGCAGTGAGGGGAGGGTTGGATGGGCTCCCCAGCAGAACGGCCTGCTGGGAAATACTGGTGGGGGCAGAACTGACGCTCTGGGCCCGGCTAATCAACTGGGCTGCTGCCGGGGAGGTGGTCAGGTTTATCTGAAGGGGAGGAGGGTGAGACAGTAATGGTTAGGTTACGTTAACTTCCCCTTCTTTTTGGAATTGTGTAAGTGTAGCACCACTTTTTATAGAGGTTAAGAATAGAAGCAAGTAAATTCCAGCTTGCTGTCCAATATGAAATGGGCTGGATTAGAGAATAGAAGACAGTTTGTTTGTTTTATCGAGCACTAAAATAATGTAACAGAATGTTAAATAGTTCAATACCAAGGGAGAGACAAAAGACTGAAAAGTATAACTGTGCATGTGTATTTTGCACAAAAAAAACGTACTGACGTTTATCATTTAGCATTAGGGATATATCACATAAATATCTAACTGTTGGCAAAGCCATGTTTTTTTTACTCAAATAAAAGGTCTGTTTTACATGCTACGATTGGTCCCCACGTTCTGAGATGTCCATTGGACCTAGATGGCACATGAGGGATTAGGGCTGGATGCCCTTTCCAACACCCTGCAGTGGGATCAAACCCACAACACCTGGCTTATCATTTCCGGATCCATGCACTCTACTGATAAGCTATCGCAGCCCCATCTTCCACCCCTTGAAAATTATCATGATTTGTGCAGATTTCTTAAAGTAAATCCCATTTCATGATGAAACACTTCATTTCAATCCTAACCACAAGAAAAAAAAAGTGTAGGTAAATATAATCTCTGCCATTGTGTTGCTAGATCCCCAAATCCATTTCATGAAGAATAAATAAAAAATACTTTGCTCCATTATAATCCAATGGAAGAAGATGACATTGAGAGGCTTTGAAAAGATGTGTCTAAAAACGTGATTTTCACTCACTGTAGCGGTGGAAGATCCTGTTTGCTGTGATGAAGCGCTGTTCTGAGAAGAGCTTTGCCTTCCAGCTGCAATGCTGGCCTGACATAAATATGGGGGAGAAACAATCCATTGTATTTCAGTGTGTTTGCATAAAAGTCATTACACGCACGCACGCACACAAACAGAAAATCAGTAAATTCTCAACTTCTTTTTACACTTTTCCATTTATAAGAAGGGCCACAGTCATCCCTTCAGAGCTGCCCTGTACAACCAGTCTCTCCAGTTAGTCATTGACCTCTTACCTTCTTCAACAGACACCAAAATTACATTTTACAATGCTCTGAGGATTTCATACAGCTGACCTCCCAGTTACAAGCCACTTTCTTAGCCCCTTGGCACACATCCCTGGCCCGGTTGTTATGCTACCTCTGGGCCATGCACTGACCTGCTGGACGGCAGCCAGGCTCTGGAGTTGAGCGGTGCTGAGACTATGCTGCTGCTGGAGAGCTGCCGTCTGCAGCATTAGGTGTTGCTGCTGTGCAGCATACATCTGCTGTAGGTACTGCGCTGCAGTGTTAGGCTGTCTGTGTAATGCCTGCTGGATCACCTACAAATACACAAAGGTGTCCGCA
>OMLC01043689.1:0-10000 GCA_900302585.1 Regalecus glesne
ATGGTTTATATAAACACACACACATATACACACACCTACACACACAGAGGGACACATTTAAACTTGGGCAGACCATGCCTCAAAAAAAATGCAAGGAGAATGAGCATAATCTCCAGTGTACTCTACGCCAGTCTGAGGGTCACTTATTTCAATATTGTACAAGAAAGGAAATCTGAAAGTCAGATCCAAACCAAGGAATTACATTTTTATGTTAAATTGCCAAATTCTAATCCGTTTGCATTGCAGTGACAATGGAGGTCTGTGTGAAATGACTTCCAAACATGGCGTCATTCTAGCGCACTGATCAAGGCCACAGGGACAGGGTGGCAGGAAACCACTCGAGTCAAGGCTTACATGTACAGCAGCCACTTCAGAAAGATGGAAACTGAGGGACATGTCATTGTTTGCAGACGAGTTGGACCATGGCTTAGAGTGGTCCGTCTTTGTTTGAATAGCCACAAAGACAGCCTTTATGTGGAAATGCTAAACTGAGATTAGCACCAACAGTTAAACGGGCTACACAGAACCTCAGAAGAGCACGCGGTATAATCGCAGTTGCTGGGACACTTCGGAGAGCTGTTGTAACTGAGCGATTCAGAAACATGCTGTAAAGCTGTTCCAAAAGAACCCCGGAGGAAATCTCAAAAGATTATCCACCAATTGCACAAGTTAAGATATCCAGTTGGGAGATTCTGAAAGCCATATTACACTGATTTTGTGCCAGTCCACAAAACAGTGGAGCGTGGGCAGTGGCTGTATTGATTTCAGCGAGGCTGTCCTTAAAAGAATAAACGGCCATCTTGATGTCAAGTCACTTCGAGTGAACCCTCCTTTTTACTCAAACCTCCAGTCCTTATGGCTGAGTGGCTTAGAGCACTTCATTTGTCAGAAAATGATTCTGTATTCTGTCCAGACCTCTCCACTAATAAATAATAATAATTTTCCCTCATCAGTCCCACAAGGGGCAATTTTCAATTCTCTGCATTTAACACTTCTTTATTGTATAGGAGTAGTAAACAGTCGCTGTATGGCACTCGACCATGTAGCAGGTTCAATGTCTTGCTCAGTGACACTTCAAGATGCTTTCTGCAAGACTGGGGATCGAACTTTGCAACCTTCTGATCACCAGACGACCGCTAAGCTGATCCCCAGCAAACGGAGGGAGGGCATTCATACATATTTCTCTTTTCTTTGTCAAACCAGTCGCTTTCCTAGCACCGGTGAATAAAGCTCTCAGCTGTCATGGCAGATGAAACTGTCTGGAAATATTGTGCTTAGCTTGTTCACGGGCATCATCAAGTATGCGTGCATGTCCATTTTAATACGAAAGGCATCTCATTTACCACAAGGAGCCCACATGCTGAGAAACGTGTGGAAGACATATCAGTCTGCACCTGCTGGTCTTGATAATTCATTTTAATTCTCACCATATGGGCATCTACTTTTTTTGTATCATGCCTATCGAGCTCCCTGCAATTCAATCACTGTTCATTTCCCATAGTACCCCTGCCAGTGCCTCGCCACCACTGAAAAAGGAGCCATCCACGGCCTTCATTTGTCTCTTGGCATTTGATGTTCGTTTTTTTTATTGTATGAAATACATTAATCTGCAATTCACTCCCGATTATTTGTCATGAAATTTGAATATTCATCTGGTCTTATGTGTCTAAGTGCCATGCTTGTTTCAGAGTAGCGGTGAAGTTCCTTTTCCATTTTGAGTCACTGGGGTCAATACAAGACATTTTCTCAACTGTATGAAAAAAAAGGTTAAATCCCCACATCTCAACACAAAGAGATGTACCCCTCCGCTCAAATCTATGCACGTAAGCCCAGATATCCAGCCTACAGCTCATTAAATCTGAATTGAATTTCCTTTCAGTTGCCCGTGTCCCATATCTGTATTCACCTCGGGTGGTAAACCTCTTCTGGCTACCAATTAAAGGAAAACATTTACATGCGTGGTGCAATTTAAATGCGCCACCATCAGAGCAGACATGCTCAATCACCTCCTGAGTCGGCTTCATTCATCAAGCTCTGACATGCAGCTGCAATTTCCGTCACTGATGACAATTCTGAGTGAGTGTAAAGTAGAAGTTTTAAAACAGACACCACTTGTCCTGCCTTGTCCCCCTGTGATGGTCTGGTGGGACATCACGGGCGATGTCGGATGTCAGTTGGTTGCCACAGGAGCTTGAAAAGGAACAGATATCGCCCCTGTGAGTGTGAAACGTCAAAGGGGAAACGATTTCAGCCTTGAGCCTATCGGTCACCTGTAAGTTATTGATGAAGGGAGTCGATTTTTACAAGTATCATTGTTGTATCTGGCCATTGGACGCTAGCTGTCTTCAGGGACTTTGGGATGTATACTGACATGACCTACTGTTTGTAGCATCAACCCAGGTGTCTGCTCAGTGTTGTGGGGTTTAGAGAGCCAGTTGTTCATGTCGCTTCTCAGCCTTTCGGCTAAGAGCAAATATGGCATCACTTCTTATCAGTTGAATATCTGATACGTCTCCTATTCGGGGAACATTTATAGATGTTCTAGGTGGCGGTATTGCTCAGGAGATTGGTGGTTTGATCCCCGGTCCTGTAGAAAGCATGTTGAGTTCTCCTTAAGCAAGACAGGGACCCCCTAACTGCTCCCGAACCAGGAGCGAATCCCACTGGCCTTGGTGCTGTGGTAATGAATCAATTCTTCTTCTGAGCCACAGTCTTTCACTTACGACGGTGGTTAGACCGTAAGAACGTTGTCGGATCGACGTGGACTTCTCATGTACATTCTGGAAAGGTTAGGCCTCCTGCATCCAAGTCAGGACTGTAAGAGGCAGCGTGGATGGCTTGCCACTTGGACAGTTTCCATTTCAGCTGTGGGAAAGCATTTTGCATAATGTTTACACATTTTCATAATAGCTAGTATCTGGAGTCCACGTTTCAATAACTCTTACCGCCTGTGTAAATAACAAATTACCCACAATTACAAAATGCTTTAGGCTAAACAGCAAAATGACAATTCTCATGCCCTTGAAAACATAAAACATGGAGGCATTTCTAAAACGCTTTGTGTACTGTGATGTGTGTACTCTGTCACTACATATGCATAATATTCTGTTTTCTCTGTCTTTCATCTGGCAGGTCCTTCTTACGGACATTTCAAATGGGAATAATACACAATGCAATCCTTCCGCTTTGTTTGGAATAAATTTGCATCCTACTTTAGGACATTTGGAACGAATGGGCAGAAACATTGTAAATTGCAGCATTATGCCTCCATTCTAATACAAGAAGCAGTCATTTAGTGACAGCATAGCTCGGGAGATAGGGTGGTGATGTAGTAATCTGAAGACTGGTGGTTCAATCGTTCAGAATGTGTGGTGAAGTTTCCTGGAGCAAGACACCCAACCATTAACTGTGGATGAAAATTAGCTTGTTGGTAAATCTGGCGCGTTAACATTCTAAATGTTTGTTAATATGTACTGTCTCTATTATGGAGATTGTTGTTATTATTATCATTCAGCATTGGTAACTGCTTTATCCAATTCGGTGTTGTAGAGTATGATTTGAGTCGGAGTTTCAATTGCGTAAACAACTTGTGTAAGTCACCTGTCTGTGACAGAGCCCCGTAAATGACATGTCATCCCCCCACATACCGATGAGCCATACTGAGTTTTCAATTCACCTAAACTGTATCTTTCTTGCCTTCGGGAGGAAACCAGCGTATCTGGAGATCCAAGCCGAGCATATGTAGAACATGAACTCTGTGCCTTGAAGGGGTGGGATCAAACCCAACACCCTCTTGCTGTGATGGTGCGAAGCACATACCTGTACCGACTTACAATCAACACGTTCGGCTACTTTTAGAAGTGCCTGTTTGCAGGTTCAAAGGTGAGAAAGTGGTTGAAGCTCTGTTGTCAGAGACCTTGTGATATTCTGCGCTGAAAACTATTAGTAGTTTTAGATAATTGACAGTCCTTGAATCAAGACAACATTCAGCGGAATTATTTAAAAATGTTTACACACAGCAATCCAGATGAAAAAAAAACATAACACCAGAGGATTGTCTTATTTGTGAATAAATGGGAGGCTGGTGCCTCCTCTGGGTAGAGTTTGTCAAATTGTCAAAATCCAAAAATATATCTTCTCTATAGGGGTTGTCTGATAGTCAGAGGATTGGTGGGTCAGTCCCTGGCCCCTGCAAAGGGCGTGTCGGGGTGTCCTTGAGCAGGATGCTGAAGTCTTAACTGCTCAAGCCCTGAGATAGAACAGAGACCTGCCCTGGGTGTTTCCCACCTTGTGTACAATGAGCACAGGGATAGGGTCCAGCATGACTTCGCAACCTGAATTCAGATAAGCGGTTGACGATAAATGGATGGATGGATGGATATACTCCATTGTACATTGTATGTATACTAGTATGTTCTGTCATGTCCAACTACCTCCTGCTACCATTATTTTATTACCTGAAATATTCTCTGCACCGTTGAATTTTAGCTCCTCTCATTTTCACCTGTATGTGCTCAATCTTTGTGTGTAAATCTGGAGATTGTTGTGTGGTCATTCCATGTGAATGAGCCATGAAACTGAAGTCAAAGTCCAGTGAAAACCTACATGGCTAGTAAACTGGTTCTGATTCGCCCCCCCCCCACTTACTGAAGCACGTTTAATACTATAGGGCACATAATTTTGGTTGCTAACAGCTACAATGCTTCAACGTCGACTCGATAGTTCTTGGATGTCCTCTTCTGTAGAGGTAGATGTGGAGTCTTTTGATAATACGGCCAACCTGAAGTAAGAGTAGAGCAGCCAATGGTTCTTTTCACTGTTTTTTTTAACTTAGTTTCTCTCTGAAGGATCCCTCAGATAGCCTGAACTGATCCTGGTTTTACCTTGGCGCGCCACACAGGGAATCTTTAAATCAGGTAATATGTCAGCTCGGCGAAAGGTTCACCGCACCTAGCATTTCTGTAGAGCAGGCAGTGAAGCTGTAAAAGGCCAAGCGATGAACTGGATGCTTCCTTGCACATTCGGGCTTCAGACAGAAGATAAACCGAGCATTTACCTTCCCCTCCTGCCGCTAAGGAAGATGAGGGAGGGGGTTGGCGGTGGGGAAACGAGTGTATCTGTGAGGAGGTGGAGGTGGGGAGTTTGCGGCTGTGGTGGTGGTGGTGGTGGTGACGGGGAGGACCAGGTCAATCCTGGTGAAAGCCAGTGTAATAAAGGAGCTGATGAGTTTTCTTTTGTCTGCTCTTCCTCTAGAACTAAAGAGGCGGATGAATAAAACATGCAGCACTATCTCCGGATCCACTTGTTATTGAAGAGTTGGAGAAATGAATGACACACCCATGGACAAGGAAATTGGGAAGTGCCCGCTGAGGCACTGGAATCAATAGGCGGGAGTCATCGAGGTAAGCTTGTGATGAGAGATGCTTGTACTGATACCAACTTGTGCCGCACATTTAGCTCATCAAGTTAACGACAAAGCTTTTCACCAGCTTAACCCTGAGGCTACCATCACTGCATGTATGCAAAGCAGAAAGACCAGCCACCAGCTGAATGTGTTCAACCCATGAGTACTTCTGTGAAGGTAAGTCCTCTCTGAGGCCAGCCGACTTGGGGACTGTAGTTCACGATCTCTGCTCATGCTTTTCGTTAATGTGATCACATTTATCCCTCATAAAGTCGTATTTTAGGCAAAATATTTATGCAACTTGGCAAAAGCGTTCAATACTCCTCAAAAACCAAAATAAAAGCTGCTGCCTTTCTTAAAGCTGATGGTCTTGCATTGTGGAGGAAGCTCTTGAAGTACAGCAGCTAATTGGGACTGCTCTGATCACTCCTGCACAAAGAATTAAAGAAAACACTCCGTTGGGAGTCCTCGTTAGGAAAGTACATTCAAATCTTAATCTCGATAGACGACAACAATTTCCGTTGCTTAAAAACAGCATGCTGTGCAGCTTGGCCTTTCTTCTACAATTCAGGCAGTTCCTAAACTATAATTACCAAATATGACATAATTGTTAATTAAACATTAGGGCACTGCAGTTGGACACCTGAGACGAGAGGAGGGAGGAGAAAAAGCCCACCTTGGATGATGTGAGGGCACAAGGCAAAGTAAACACTGTTAACAAGACTGAGTAACCCACACAGTGTAAAACCTTGGAGAATACTCTTAATGAGGGAGGGTATCATAATGGAACAATATCATGAACGCTGTACAAAACCGAAGAGCTGGTCCCAACCATTACCTCACCTCTGTTGTTTAGCTTGTGGCCTCTACATTTTGAATCTCTTATTTTACAGCAGGTGGTCCACTCAGCAAATTATCTGTTATTTTCTGGTGGCATAGCTCAGGATGTATGGTGGTTGTCTAGTAATCCAAAGACTGATGGTTCAGTCACTGAGATCGAACTACCTGATAGTGATACTGATATCAACCCATACTTGTTTGAACCCTTGCAGAAAGCGTGTTGAGCTCTGCTTGAGCAAGATACTAAACCCCCAAATGCTCAGCCCCTGAGATGGTATGTTGACTTGTCCAGTGTGTTTCCCTGCCTTTTGCCCAATGAGTGCTGGGATAGGCTCCAGCGTGACTCCGTGACCTGACTTGAGATAAGCGGTTAACGATGGATCTTGAACTTGTTTGGGCTCCGTAAAGCGCCAGTTAGATCTGTCTTACTTTTTCCCTGGATCTTGAGACAAAGTTGAGTTCTGACAACATAATCACTGTACAAAACCATATTGCAGTCGATAACACAACACGGCATCCACCGCAGTCTACACAGTATGCAGTCCCAGCATGACAAGGCTTGAAAGGTCAAAGGACATCACTTGTAACTCCAATAACTACAAGACAGGTGGAGCAAATGGCACATATCCAAGCTAGAATCTTTCTGTGATGCTGCTCCTCTAATTTCTCTGTCCACAATCTTTACCTGAAGCAACTCCCAGACTCCCCTGACGCTGATTTCTTCTGTCAGCCTTGCTGCTGATTTGAGGGGTACATGGGCCGGGTTAAAAAATCCACACATCGCCAAAGCTGGCATTGTCTGTACCTGTCTCCAGAGTAAATAACCACTGTTTTTTTAGCTTTTTCTGCCTGCTCACATTTAGAAAAAAGGTTAAACAAAGGGAGATAGAGGAAAGTGATGTTGGTGCGAGTGATATCTTTTTTTCTTGCTTCATACTTTATTGGTCTATAACCTGCTGGACCTGGACATGGGTCTTTGACCTAATATGAGCCCCCGTCTCTTAGTTGCCCCATTTTATGTGGTTAATTCGGAAGGGTTGGATCATAATGTGTGGAGGAAGCACATACGTGTCATGAGTTTTTGTTATCATGAGGCCAACTGGTCCTACCATCGTATGCCCGTATCAACATGCTTTCAACTCGAAACATGAAAGAAAAGCTCAGCTACCCCTTTAACCAAATTCATAGAAAGCCAAAGCATGTCGCTGGAACATCACAGGGTTCACACACATGCACAACCGCACCATTCATAGCCACAGGCAGTTCAGAGTCTCTAATTAATCTATCATGCATGTGGTTGGGCCCAGGGAGGAATCTGGATGTTAGCGACATGTGAACTCCACTCATGTGGGCTGGGTTTGAACCTGTTATACAGTAAACCTACACAGAAACAGTCCAACAAAACAAACGCAAACATCATCATGAAAATTGTCAAATTTTTCGATGTTACTTCAAAAACTGTAAAAAATAAATAATGGCAGCTTATATAAAAAAAATCACATTTACACCATGTACCCCAACCTGATACCCTTCATTAATTTTGTGAAGGACTTAGATTTAAGAGTGGTGGTCCGGTGGTTAGTTGGTTAGAAGTTCATATGAATGTAAAAGGGTGTATTTTACGGTGTTAAAATCTATATAGAAATATTGTGGACAACAAATGGAGAATAGCAAATAAGGCTATGAATGTAATGAATGTTTAGGGCTATCTGACAGCGATGCCCCATATAAAAGAAAAAAGAAGGATCTGACTTGAAGCACTCCTAAAAGTTTCATGTCTCACACACCAGCATTTTATTATACAACAGGGTTAACCAGACACCAACCTGCTGCAAAGAATTAATGAGACACCATTAATTAAAGGTTATTGAGAAAAATTGCAGGCAAAATTAAATTAGGTTAAGACTACAAGTGTGTTTTATTCATTAATGTCACTAAGAGGTCATGAGAAAGCACATTCCTCAGAAATAATGCTCAAAAATATACACACGCTTAACCACAAACATGCCCACACACACACCTACACACACGTTGCTCCGCCACCCCTCCCTACTCCATCCATTCTGGAAAATGTTTCCCATCTCTAGATGAGATCTCCTGGTGTTCCTGTTAATTCTAATTTGTCTGGTGTCAGCCACACCAGCCCACCCATATTCCTACAGAAAAATGTGTTAGCTCTTTATCTGTGCTTACAGCGTATGTCTGCTACCCAGTTAGAGCTGTGAGGTTCGTCGGAGGGCCCAACTCTGCTGGCAATTTGATCACGCCTTGCACTATGACCCCAATTAGAAGCGGAACATTAGCTAGCATAAGGGGATCCAGCGTGGGGCACTACAGAGGGAAGTAGTTTCAGTGTTGCTTGCTTGAACATTTTTAAATAAAGTTTTTGTGTTGGGGTAGGTAGCCAGCCACCTTTAGTAGGATGGTTTCATTTTGAGGTTGAATGGCAAAGATAGAAAACATATCTAGGAGAAATTATGAATGATAATGATGATAATAATAACAATAATAAATAATAAATAATGTCCTTTATAGGGACAGTACATATTAATGAACATTTAGAATGTAAATATGCCAGATTTAGCCCCCAGGATAATTTTCATCTGGTGTCCTCAGCGGTTATAGAGTTCAGTGTCTTGCTCAAGAACACTTCAGCAGTGGCTCAGCCGTAGCGTACATGCCCTCAAGTCAAGCCTAGTGGGTTCGTATCTCGCTGCAGGGCTCGGTAAAAGTGAATCAGTCATGATAAGGTACTTTGAGTGGTTACTAGACTCGAAAAGTGGTGAAGTCTGAAATATATTCTTTATACTCACTGCTCATGTTGTATATAGGTGGAGTCCTCCGTCCTGTCTTCATACTGCATATGTGCCTCCAGGTTGCCATTTAAAACTTATTGAGGTATTTTGGGAATAAATTGACATTCCTGGTTTAGTGTGAAAAAAAGCTACAAGGTTCAGGCAACGCTAACATAATTCGATTGGTCAGTTTGAAAATTTACACTCGTTTGTATAATCTGTTGCAGTCGTTTCCCCGCTGTGCTGCATCCTGTAACACGTCCTACAGGCAGTCACCACTAGGAGTCTCTCCACCGTGGCACAGAAAAACAAACACGGAGAGAATTTCACTATAAAATGACTAAATTTTCTAAATGACCATTGACTTTCACCCTGACAGACTGCATTTACCATCATATTGGCTTTGGCTGAACCCTAGAGTGCCTCTTTTGACCGACTGAATGAGGTTTTGTGGATTTGTCCTCAATTAATTCCATTAAGCTCTAGATGGCAAGTTGAAGCTGCGTGTCCGGTATTACGAGAAAGATGGACGACTTATGAAAATTAATTCTGTCTATGCAGCACAGAAGCAGTGTATAGAATCTAGGGACAGACTGCAGAAACTGAACTGCCCTTTCAACATGAAGGGAAATGTGTAGATGTGCCACTGAAACGTGTTCCGAGGTCCTTCATTCCAACAAGACGCTACACTGGCCAATGTCACTAATTAGCATCCTCTGACCCCCTACCCCGGTTGACCCCTCCCACTCATCCCATCCACCATTCTGTTTGATGGTGGGCTAATTTGTAAAGTCAAGGGGTGCACTGAGAGTAAAAGAAGTTCAAGCGCACCCACGTAGGTTTAACAGAGTTGCATCATTCTCTCAACATTGGATGTTGATGGGAAGCTTGTCAGTCCACAGCCAAGCATGCACACACAGCGAGGTCCGTTTTACGTGTGACCATTAGCCCCCATGTTGTG
>OMLC01043690.1:0-11840 GCA_900302585.1 Regalecus glesne
GTGTGTATATTGTCCGTCTTTTTCCATTCTTTACTTTTGGGCCACAGTAGCTCAGTGGTAGAATGCTTCAAGACCTGATGAGCCGAAGGCTGGGAAGGGCATCCGGCCTTAATCTCCCAAACTCTATCTATACCAGTCAATACTAGTCATTGCTCATGTTTGCCTGTTTGATACATCATTCCATGCTGAAAGTTACCTGGAGAGTACTTGATGTTGGATATAATCTCATTGCCATCTGTGTGCATTGAAACAAGGTCTCTGGTGTCGGTGTCCAACACCAACCACCTGCAAGACACACAAACCAAACAGCACAACAGTTAAATGCATGTTTGGGTTTTAACATATTCCTGGTGTAAAACAAGCTAGCCCATGGTTCACTGCTGCGGCTTGCAATAAAGCTTATCCAATGCTAATGTTGGGCCATAATCATCAAGTGAAGTGTTGTTGGGGAAAGTGAGATGCCATGTAAGCAAGGCTGGGAAACTAATTCATATGGTTGGACCAAGGGGCTTCAGGTTTAGAGGCCTACCTCCCAGACATGGTCCCCACAGCCAGAACAGCTCCACTGGGGTGGAAACCTGCAGACCTGCCTTGGTCCTGCAGAAGCAAGAAGGGATGAACAGAAGAAAGGGTTAATCTACCCAGACATGGAAGTTGTAGTCCTGTGGATGTTCTGATTTCTAAATGAACTTTCTCTCTTTAAACTGTAGACTGAGAGATTTTCATAATGACTGTTTGTCTGTTTTCAGTATTCCCTACCTCGATGGTCTTACTCCACAGTGGCTGATGGGAGTTGGTGTCCCAGAGGTGAACCTGTCTGTCCTGGGAGCAGGTGACAAACTGCTCCATAGAAGGATGGACGTCCAGGCCCCACAGCTCATCTGTGTGGCCCTGGAATATAAATACAAAGTAAATACATAAATAATTAATGTAAGAAATGTAGGGTTCCCACTCTCATTAAGAAACCATCTTCTAGGACGTCTGCTTGGATATTAATGTGACCCCTGACAGTAGCAGCCAAAGACAGAAGGGATAAGTTCTCATGTGTGCAAGCGTGCATACCTGTACAATAGGAGTTACTGTATCAGGGAAGGACGCTCGGATGATGGCATTCTTGGTGGTTCCTATGAAGAGTTCTCCTGGCTTGCCCTCTGCCAGGGCCCTGACCGGCCCGAAAGCTTCTCCAACCTGTAAGCAGAAATCAAAGGATCTGTTCACACAAACGGCTCACACAACACACAGCCTTCCCTAACCTCCTGTGGAAACAACAGACACAGCAGGATAAAACATAAAACCCATTAATAACTCTTAATCAGTCAAAAGCCACTGTGAAAATGCTCAGTCTATTAATTTCTACTTGTGTGTAGAGACTCATGTTAGTTTCTCTACTGCTCTGACTTCGACTCCTGTTCTGTGTCAACAGAATTTATTCTATCATTGTCTTTATATACTGAATCCTCCTCCTGATGGACAGCTTCTTCACCTCAATCTCAGACTGTTTGTTGTAGTCGTGGTCCCACAGCACCACCTTACGGTCCTTCCCTCCTCCGGACACCAACGTTCCATCCTTCAGAACGCACAGAGAGAAGATCCCGCCCTCATGGGCCCCCGCCACAACCTGGCTGATGCGGTTACCACCTGCCAATCAAAAAGAGCAGCCAATCAGAGCATACAGCGGTATAATAGGTAGGCTCCACAGTCACCACATGCTCTCTACAACTAGTCAGTCAAGTGATGAGACAGAAATGTTCCCTTTCCCTCTGCCCAACCAGAATACGTAGAGGAGGCAGAAGGGCCTCCTATCAGCCTTTAAAGGATGAGAGGTCTGTTTTATGTGTTGCCATTAGTCACCACATCGTGGAGGTTGACTTATGTATCTCCACGCTGGCCTGGGAACACCCCAGGATCCCCCAGTCAGAGCTGGTTGATGTGGCCAGGGAAAGAGAAGTTTGAGGTCCCCTGCTGGAGCTGATACCTCCATGGCCTGACTTTGGATAATCAGCTGAT
Organism: Regalecus glesne; assembly: GCA_900302585.1. Classification (NCBI taxonomy): domain Eukaryota; kingdom Metazoa; phylum Chordata; class Actinopteri; order Lampriformes; family Regalecidae; genus Regalecus; species Regalecus glesne. Next base: position 2,008 of record OMLC01043690.1, read on the forward strand.
GGTGTATGGATGGATGGATGGACATTCAAAAGTCTAAACTATATTATTGTTTTGAAAAATGGTTGTCGGTACTATAAAGTTTATGCTACACGTAGTTATTTGGCTTAAGCCCAAATAAATGCTGGCATGTCTCTTTAATTGGTTGAGCCATCAGGATGCCTCCATGTTTCATCTACAGCTGAAGCAGTGAAGTCAAAACACATGAAACTACATTCAAGTACTCCAATATGGACTCTTAAGAACTAAACACCTTTGAGCTATTGGAAGTTTGTGATGAAAGTGAGCTGATAGCCATGTGGGGATTCAAATGAAGGGTCTTATGACCTCTGGAGTGCCAGGGGAACCAACCTTTGGCCCAGACGTAGATGTTTCCACTAGAGTCTCCAGTGATTGCATCTCCATTCTCAGTGAAGGCCACACACAGCACGTACTTCGGCTTCTCATGTTTCTGAGAGAAGGAGATGAAAAAGAGACATGAACTTGTACAAAGAGACAGAGAAGAGATACACAGTGACCCAACGTGTGATAAGTAGTTGATGGTGGATGGATGAAACTGAAGCCTAATTCAGAGGATTTGAATACAAAAGTTGTATTTACTTTCCTTCAATCATTGTTACACCATCTTTAAACGAAGGTTAACCGTTCACTTATCACTAAGTCCCCACTCGCTACCCACTTGGACCAGCACTTCCCAGCTAGCCTCGACCGTCATCCTCACCTCAAACAGGCCCTGTCTCTTGTTGAGTGTGCTTCCTTCCATACTCCAGAAGTTGATGTGGGATTTCCCACAGGTGACGATCAGGTTTGCATCCATGGGATGGAAAGTGGCCCCCAGCACGGAGTCATTAGAGCACTGTGGACAAAGAGGCATCACAGGGGTGTTGAAAAAAATCAAGTTTCAGTCTTCAACCAATAGACTTGCTCCTACACTTGGTGGGAGGCGCAACATATAGAACACCGAAGACAAAACATGACCTTCAGGATCTAGCTAAACAAGCCTATGGACACTCAAGGATACCAAGGAATATCAGCTGAGATGCTGTTACTCTGGATATGTGCCGCCAACGTAAGACAGGACTGCACAGAAGAAAAGAAGCAGATGTGAGTAAAGGGCTAAAAGGCCAAAGGGGAATGGTTGGGGTACCTTGACTTCAGCCAGCTGTTTCTCCTTCTGCCAGTTCCAGACTGACAGGATGTGGTCATTGGCGTCGTCCACAGCACAGAGGTGAGCGCCGCCGTTCTGTGGGGCCAAAAGTGAATGTTAGCTTTATTTCTGCTATTGTTAGTCATTGGTGTTAAACTACCAAAAGCTGTTGTTTGTGGGCTACTCCAAGTCCTCCCAGTCACAGCTGAGGGCCTTTCATTTTCAATGTAATCTACTGTGTTTGAAAAACTTGCATCTAGTCTGGAGGATAAGGGCCTCAATTAATTTATCATCTGATTTAGAAGTTTAATTTACATTTGGAATTAAGTAAATTGACCTCATCCCTGCTTTTGATAGGAGGCCTTGAGACTTTGTGAAAGGACTGAGGAGGACATGAGACCCCAGGATCAGTTTTCTGCCAGCAGCTTTCAAATGGCAGATTTTACTCATCACTCAATAAGATCATCCCGACTGACTCCAGGTATCATAATCTAAAGGTAAGGCTGTAAAATCACAATCAAGATGGACATTTTATTATCATGTGATATGTTGTGATCAGGAATACTTCTTATTATAGGTGTTAATGGATCAAAGTTCCTTTTTTCCTTTTTGCTTACTTGTTTATTTTTGCGTTTGCTGCCTTTATTTGATTGGATAGTGGAGAGACAAACAGGAAAGGCAGGGGAGATAGAGAGAGGATGACAAGTAGCAAAGGGCCCGAGTTGAATTTGAACCCAGGCCACTCCAGTAAGGACTGAGCCTTATGTGGTACGTGCTCTACCAGGTGAGCCACTAGGGTGCCCCTTGTTTTTCTTTTTCAATCCTATGGCGATTCAGATCTGGACGAGTTTCCACTGCAGTGGATGTCATGAATGTTATATGTTAGTATGCTTCTCCAGCAGGTCCCAGTGGAGAAACTCACCGACTTGGAGAAGGCTATGCAGGTGACGGCTCGGTCGAACACGCCCATCCCGATTACATGGAGGGTGTTGAGGCTCACCGAGTCCCACACGCGCACATGAGGAGCCAGTAGCTGGTGGGAAGAAAAGGAGGTGAGGGGAAGGAGGAGTCGGGTTGAGTGTGGATAAACTCTTGTCCGGTATTATAAAGAGGTGCACATAAACCATGACATTAAGGACACACTCCAGAATCATGGCCTGCTGTCATTCCACTAAAGAATTGTGTAAATTAGTCCAGACTTCTCTCACCATATAGTGGAATGAACAAACTGTTATCTATCAGAGCCACTCACCCAAATACAGGTGAGGACGTTCCTATCCCAGATAAATAAGTGACCATTTAGATGTCGACCATGTCGTTATTTAGATAAAACGGCCTCTAGCTCATCGGCTTTACTGATAGTGTTGAGGCTTCGGGTACCTTTCCATCCTTGGAGTTTCCGGCCACTTGTCCTGTTGCTATGGTAACCATGTCAGGATGCACGCTGAGGCTGTGAGGAGGGGATATGACGTCAATTTTACCCTTAGCTGGCACTCACAGAACAGTTTTAATGTATGTGTCTTTATGAATTTGTCATTTTCTCTTCCAAAGCAAGGTCAATTGCAAAAGGAGTGTTTTATTTGCTATACGACTGAGGCTAGTGGAATGTGTTCTCTGTATTCAACCCATCCAATGGTACAGGAGCAGTGACCGAAGCCACCACGTGGCATGTTAGCTCTTCATATCTCACCATTTGACATCATCGTTGTGGCCGAGGTAATGTCTCTGCTGCTGCTCCTCGGTGTTGTAGAGAACCACTACTGAGGCGTTGAAGTAGACAATCTCTCCGGTGGGTAGCAGGTACAGGTTGGAGCGGCAGTCCCGACCTCGGTAGCCATACCTGGTCAGCGACAGGTTAGGGAATGTGGACGCTCAACGATCGTATTTCCAAGACTGGATATAGAGAATTGCTGTTGATCCAAAGTGAGATCTCTCTCTCTCTGTCTCTCTCTCTCTCTGTCTCTCTCTGTCTCTCTCTCTCTCTCTCTCTCTGTCTCTCTCTCTCTCTCTCTCTCCAGCCAGCCACTCCTCAGCTCCCACTGAAGCATGTAGATACACCGGTAAATATCACCTTCCCTTCTTCAATGCTTTGACTGTGATTTAACCAACCACGTTTTCTGTTGAGTTGGGGTCAGCGTTCCCCGGGAGGCAAATTTGTCATGTTTTACACCAAAGCGCAGGAGATGGACAGTTTTCTTGTGTTGACCAATCTCTTGTGTTTTGTGTTGACAAATAGTGTAGATGACAAGTCGCTTGATTCTTAACAGTAGCAACTCATTGTATCCAGTGTAATGTGTGTCTTGTACCACTAGGCGGCTACTTTGTCCTGTTGTCTGGTGTCTGGCATTACCCTTTTCTCTATTCTGTGCCAACATAGTTTGCTCTGTAAATGAAGACTAAAACCCTAGGGAAAGTTTTCTTGTGGAAGTGGACTGGTCTTATGTTGGGTAATGCCTGCAACATATATTATGCTTCAATAACTGCAAAAAAAAAAATGCCGTCAAGCCCTAAAGTTGATCTTAACATACACTACATGTTTAACTTGATATCCACGCTCAACCTTTAGGAGAGGGGTTATGGGAATGATGGTACCTAAGGGGGCGGGGAAGAAGAACCACAACTCATGCAAGAAAAATAATATTTATTCGAACCCAGAGACACACAAAAATGCTGCTTGAGGTGGAATGTATCCCTCTGAAACATGTTTCCTCTGGAGACTGTGCAACTGTTGGTTTGAATGAATAGCTTTCTTTGTTAGCATTAGCTCGCCTCAACTTATAGCTCAGACGTAATATCAGGACATTTGTTTATGTCTCCTTCTAAGAATGCAAGCAAGCTGTGATCTGTGATGTCCTGCACCTCCACCACACACACACACACACACACACACACACACACGCAGCCCCATACCACACCTCCCCTTTCCTGGTGAGTCATGGCCATGTTCACAAGTGACCGAATCCACAGAAGATCGCTCCAAAGCTAAGGTCGTCAGAGGAGCCCTTAGTGACTCAGAGCCAGCTTATAAACTGAGAGATGGGTCTCTGTACATCGATATATTCACACATCATTTAGCTTTCATGCAATGAGCCTGACAAAGATAGTGAGGGAGGGAGATAGAACGAGTGAGTGACAGGAGTGGAAACAGGCGGACAGTGAAAGAATAAAGAGGTGAGTGAGTGAGTGTGTGTGTGTGTGTGTGTGTCTGTGTCTGTAAATGTGGAGCTAATGAGAGGCTGTCATGGCAGTAATGTGAGGAGGTTGATGGGAGTGGATGGTCCATTCCTAAATGCAGCAGAGACAGACTTTTGCCGACAGACTTTTGCCGAAAGAGGGCAATAGAAATGGTATAATTGAGGAAATCTATAATCACTAACAAGGCATATTTCATCCTGGTCACCTCAAACCTGCCTTCATATTGAAATGCATATGTTGAACTCTATATGGAAAATTCAATGTATGTAACGTGTGTGTGCACAAGTGTGTGTGTGTGGGAGTGAACTATTTATTTGGTTTTCCTATACCATACAATTACAGTGGTCTTGAGTCACAGTGCCCGTAGTGACCATAATTGAGTTAGTGTGGGCCCTGGTTGTCGGAGGGGCGGTCATCCAAGTCCATGATAAGAGTGATGTAACTCACAGCTCCTAGCTCAGTAGAGGGTGCACTGAGGTGTGAAGAGGATACACACTCTCACACACACACACACACACACACGTATATGCCAGCAATCAAAGGTCAGTTAAAACATAACAGTGATACTAGGCAGATGCTATGACCATATAAACTGGAAACGGCACAAACCATGAGCCAACCCAAGCACTGTTAGATGTGATGTCAAAACATCCTGCCGTGCATAATGTATAATTTCACAAGACGGTAAATAAGAGAAGCTAAGAATAGATTTGATGCATTTCTCTCCACATTTGGTCCATCTTGAGCTCCACCATGTGGGCAGTACCACTCGACCAGGGAGAGCATGTAAGGTCACACACAAACGCAGACACACCACAGAAAAGGTACATACGTGCGCAATGCACAGAGAACATAAACACATTGAATGAGAGAGAGGGACCGGGGGCAGGAGAAGGAAGGGGTAGAGTCGGATGTAAGGAGAGATAACGAGATTGAGGAAGGAGTGATTGGCTCAAACAGAATGGGGGGTGGTGCAAGAAGACCAACTGGTGAGAAACAGTAGAGTACTTATAAGGGGAGACAACGTACATCATGTGTCACCACATGTTTGATTGCACCCCACATCAGCACGCCTTCTGGAAGCACAGAGGGTCACAGTCTTTCAAACCCAGGGAACAAGTAGTGGCTGCTTTGTGAGAACACTTGTGGATTCGTTCGGTGTTCCCCTGAAAGCAGTGATGGGATACTGGACATTATTCGTGCTCACTTTCAGAGGAAGACTTTTTTTCACCCAGAGTTGTTAGATCTCTTTTTTTGGGGGCAAACTTCTTAGGCTTATTTTGATTGTTCAGCTGAGTCTTGAAGAAAAGGAAAGGGGGTTTCTGTGCCCAGCTATGCCCCTAGGCACCTCCATCCGGAGGCACCTGGCCTCCCTGCAGTCCTCCTGGAGGTGGAGCACAGGGTACCTGATTTACAAGGTAGGCCCCACCCCCTGCAGAATATCATAAAAACATTAAAAACGTTCCTTTGGTTTAAGTTTTTTGCTTTGGATGTTTAATATAAAACTTTGAGTTCATATACTGTATTAGTACACCAATTTATGATGAATAAGCATCATTTGAGAATTTTGATGTCAAAGTGCCCTTGAGCAAAACACTGAACCCCTAACTACTCACGCATGGTGATGGAATGGCAAACCAGGATGTTTCCCCATCTTTCGCCCAATGAGTGATGGGACAGGCTCCAGCATGACTCTGTAACCTGACTTCAGATAAGTAGTTGACAGTGGATGGATGGATTAATTGTTTTCATAGTTCTGTTTTTATGGTTACTTGCCGTAACCAGAATGACAGATGCGGACTCCTGAAGTTCACTTTTAAAGTGAAACAAGATAGGCGTGCTCAGAATTGACACATCTTTGAACGAAAACATAATAAATGATGCTCAATGGGCATGCATCCATCCATACATCTAAAAACTGACAGATTGTTGGTATACCCCTGTGTAACACCCATGGATCGCCGTGTGAACAGGCTTTCTCATTTTGCACACATCGGAGTCTGCGGTCCTAGCATCTGGATCCTGTCAAATCGCTGTGAATTATGTTTCTCATTTTGGCTGCGGGTGAATATTAGCTCCATCTTTGTGAACCAGTTCAACAGCAATATGGAGAGCTTCAGGGATGTGTATTTAACCTTGCACTATGCTTCTAGTCTCTTCTCGCCAGCTGTTGTAGCTTTGCCAGTTAATCGCTTGACCCGTAATTGAACATTCACCCCTTTTTCTCTTGCATCTTGGGAAAAGTGCAGAAGATGATGGGGATATTACTTCAGATCAACATAGGGCAGCATTATTTTCCAAATGTTGAAAAGTTCAAGAATATTACTGAAAAGAATCTGTCTGTCTGTATCTTTATCTTTTCCTTTGGCTGTATGTAAGAACCCAACACTTAACTTCCTTCTCCTCCTGTATCGCAGTGATTTTTAGCACTACAGCTTGTATTTATCATTTTTCTTCTGTTGCTGGGAAACCACCTAACAACAGCATGCTGAGTAAATTGCTAGATAGTAGACACGTAAATTGGGAATCATGGTAGATTTGTGAACCCACTGATTAGAAATCTCGTCCATCTTTCTCCCTCTGTCTGTCTGTCTTTCTTACAGCAGTCTTCTGTTTTTAATTTGAGCATATCCTACCATCCTAATCCTGCCTCTTCTTTCTCTATTTCTCCTCCTTCCAGCCCCTCTTTCTTACCACCCCTTGCACCTTGTGTCTCTGACTCCATCTCCCTCCTTCACATTCGTACGTTCATCTCTCCAACCCTCCACCATCTATCCCTCCTCCTCTCTCCAAAACATTTTCAATTCGAGCTCTGTGATCGTGGTTCTTCTGTCACTCTAATTCAATTAATTGTGGAGGCCTTATCATCACATCCAGATGGATTTTGCTCATGAATCGCTCTGTGTGTATGTGTCATTCAGGGATCTACAAGATCCTGCAAGAGTGTGGAGACAAGACGAAGACAGTCGCGGTAAGATGCAACTCAGCGATGCCAGATTGCAATACTGCGTGCCGTAGCTACTTCATGACACAACAAGGCTCTCCACACTTGTTGGCTCTCAGAGTTACACATGGTCTAGAAACACACTATTTAAGGTTTCATACGAAGTATTATCATTTTTCTCATTCCTATGTGTAAAAAAAAACGATCAAACTGACCTTTCGTGAAGCTGTAAATGTAAAACACTGGAGATTTAGGCATGATATAAAGTAATGCAATAATAATATGGTACTCTTGTATGATATATATGTATGTGCACCCGGTGTATAGCTTTTATTAAGTAACTGTACTAGTTAAATGCATGTTATACTATGTCCGTTCTTTCTCTCCATGCCCCTGTCCTATTGGCCAGGAGTCAGAGCGTAGTGCAGGCCATGGAGGAGAGCTACGAGGTGGACCTGGTCTACATCACAGAGAGGATCATCTCCGTCTCCTTTCCCGCCGGAGCCGAGGAGCGCAGTTACATCTCTAACCTGAAGGAGGTGGCTTCCATGCTGCGCTCTAAGCATGGCGAGCACTACCTGGTGAGAAAACTCCGCTGTGCAGGTCTGAGCAGTACAGTCCAGTGGGGATTTGTTGGGCAAATGGAATATAAAAAACAAATATTAGTCATTTAATCATGGAGGTCCGTTTCTTACTAATAGAGACAATATTTCGTTTCTGTAGAAGGGAGTCTGTCGGAGGCACATCTGTCTGAAAGGAAAAATGTGTTGAGTGGAGTTGAATAGGTAATGTCACTGAGGGTGGTATTTGATGTATGGATATGTGCTCTTGGATTTCAGATGCTGAACCTGAGTGAACGAAGGACTGACTTAGCCACGTTAAATCACAAGGTACAATGGCATTCAAAAATGTGTTTAGCTTAAGCAATTGTTCATTTGACCATCTCTGGGCCTGGACTTTTCTCTATTTAATCAGAGCGTAGTACACACACTAGCAGACTTACACATACATGCACAAACACGCATAGTGGCTTATTGTTATGATGGACTCTCATTCAGCTGAAGGACTCAGTGTCATACCCTTACATAAGCAAACCCAGCTGAAGTGTCATGAAGCAGAATGCAGAATCCAGGGGTCAGAGGTCAGGGGAAGTGAAAAGACTAATAGTTGTAGATCTCATCTCACACACACACATGCGCTCATTTATGCAGTGGTCTCCAACATGCCTGAATCTACTAATTAATTACCAGCTCAACAGTAACTTTATTTCACAGACAAAAGTTCTATGGCCAATTCATTTTAGGTCACGTATGGTTTTGACCTGACAAAAATCCACATTGTCTGTCTGATTAAGGTAATGGAGAAGATGTTTAGACTTGTCGAGCTAAATTTTTTTCTCTTCCCACTAATCCTCTTCAGGTTCTCGACTTTGGCTGGCCAGACCACCATGCCCCCCCACTGGATAAGATCTGCAGCATGTGTAAGGCTATGGACACGTGGCTCAGTGGGGACCCAGGCAATGTAGTGGTGCTTCACAATAAGGTAGGATGACAAGGAGGGCTGTTTATATTTTGTCAAGGATCGGTGGCGTAAGGGGTTAAGGCATTTTTCAGCACATCTCTGCGTCATGCAGCCAAGTGTTCGAATCCCGGCTGCAGTGTTTCCAACCACGGCTGGAGGTCCATAGTTAGTGGGACATAATTGGCTAAGCCTCAAATGGGTATAAGGGTTAGGTTTGATAAAGGATTCCAGGTTCGCTAGTGTCCCCCTCTGGGTTGTCTGGGTGCTCACAGTTAAGTGAATGGATAGGTACGCTCGCTTCATTCTCCTCTGATAGCCAAGCACTGTGCTTTCCTCGTGAGACCACGATGTGCAAAATAGTAAGGGCAAGTCATCACGTGACTTGGAGGACTCACATGCTATGGCTTCCTCCTTCCTGTCAACGTTCTAGAGGGGTATCAAAGCGACAGATCCAGCCATAGGCAACTCGGGGAATTCGGGTGGGGAAAAAAGGGATAAAAAAATGTTTTGTCAAGGATTCTTTTTCTGCACTTTCCAGCATCCACATTTCATCGAGTGACGAGTATGATTTGTTAGGAAAATCTCAACTTTACTTTCAAGATATATGGAGGCAGACAATCGTACTTATCTAAGTGTGAGAGACATCTGTCAGGTGAAACTTGATGGGAGTTCTCATCCAGCACGTTTCATTAAATATTTTATTCATGTTATCTGTTGACCAATGAAATTGAAGATTTTGTTTCTGATTATTTCTGTTTGTCTTTCATATTGTGGACATCCTTGAACTCACTGTAATGATGTGGCTTAAATGTTGTTTAAAATGTTCTAACAATCCTCTTAACAATAATTCACTGAAAATGACTATACTCGCTCATACTGACTTTGTGTGTTTTTCTCATCTGCCTCTTTGTCTCTATCACTCACCCTTGCTATCTTTCTCTCTCTCTCTCTCTCTCTCTCTCTCTCTCTCTCTCTCTCTCTCTCTCTCTCTCTCTCTCTCTCTCTCTCTCTCTCTCTCTCTCTCGACAG
>OMLC01043692.1:0-12364 GCA_900302585.1 Regalecus glesne
GGCTCTCCCCCCTCCCCCCCCCCCCTCTCCTCTCTCCTCCCCTCTCTCCCTCTCTCTCTCTCTCTCTCTCTCTCTCTCTCTCTCTCTCTCTCTCTCTCTCTCTCTCTCTCTCTCTCTCTCTCTATCCCTCTCTCTCTCTCTCCCTCTCTCTCTCTCTCTCTCTCTTTGTCTCTCTGATGTCTGTTTCAGAGTAGCCTTTTCCTATAAGTCTCCTCCTCTCCCCTGTCAGTCTGTCAGAAGGCTTGTTCCATGTCTGGGGCCCTCCACACACACGTTTCCCACAGGCAGTCCTGCTGTGGAGGAGGAGGAGGAGGAGAGGGAGGAGAGGGAGGCCAGACATTTGCAGCCTGTTCCTCTAGTTACAGTAATCGTCTGGCTATTCCCTGCCCGTAGGAGTAAATAAATAAATAAATAAAAGTGTTCCAGAGAAGTTCATAACATTTTAATTGGCTTTAGAGGCTTAGCTGTGGCAGGCCTGTGGTTACAGTGGTCAGGCAAGCACGGAGCCCAGCAGCCACCGGATGATTTAGGCTCCCATACACTCATGTGCTCTTCAAAACACATGTGCACACTCCAGCGGCTCTTTCCTTTTCTCTCTCACTCTCAGATGGTGCACGATACCACAGAGGTTGGCATTTGCTTGACAAAACCACTTGCTGAAACCCAACTCCCTCATTACACCCTGTTAGAATGACTGTACGGTGTGGTGAAACGTCCCGGCGAAGCAACCAATGGTGTGCGCCTCTATTTCAAACAAGTCACGTCGGACTGTAAACACACTGCACTTGTTTCTTCTTGGCCTCCCACACGACTGCCCGTGTGTGTCCGCTAACTGTTTTGATGTGTTTTGACTCGAGGCTTTTATGGCTTGTGTGGTTCCCATACCATTTGGAGCAGTGTTGGATAGGATCTTGTCAACATGGAGGCTCTCTGTGATGAAGTCTGCCAGTGGCGCACTGTAGAACGTAATGATGTCATTACCTGTAAAAACGTATACAGTGATTGCTGTCAGCCTGGGACTCTGATCTCTGTGTCTATGCTGAATGTGTAATATGTGCTTGTGTGGGTTCTGCGGGTGTGTGTGTGTGTGTGTGTGTGTGTGTGTGTGTGTGTGTCTGTGTCTGTGTCTGTGCACCCCTGTGTTTTCTGGTGAATGTGTGTGTGTGCGCGAGTTCAAACTGTGCCTAGGTGTGTGTATACTCCATATGTTTGCTTATAGCAGGGATTAAATTGTGTTTTAGTGAGGTCCTGTGGTTCAAAGGAGATGAGATGAGACAAGGACTGCTGTCAGTACAAGATGGTCTCTCTGTTTCCCCTGCCTGCCTGCCTGCCGGCCTGCCTGCCTGCCTGCCTGAAGGCTCCCTGGTCTCCCATACCTTCGAGTGATAGAGAAGTCTCCAATTAGAGCCTGAGCTCATGTCACACATCTGCTGATCCCATCCAGCCGGCTCTAGGAGTTTCCTACCTATTTATGAGAAAGCCATCCATCCGCCTTCACGCCTCCTAATCCCCTTGCCTCCATTATTCTTGGGAAGTGCACTGTCACCATAGAAATCAAGAAGGAGAAACAGCAAAACAAAACAGGAGAGAGTGAAGAAAAGAAAAAGAATGGAGGGAGACAAAACTGGAGAAGTAAAAAGGGATGCAGGGAGGGTAAAAAGAGGGAATAATGGCGAACATTCTGCGGAGGTCAAAGAGCTGGTGAAAAAAAAGGAAAAAGAAGAAACAAGAAAAAAAAAAGGAAAAAGCCATGAAAGTGTCAATGTGGAGCTTGTGACGCACAGTTGGTGCGGGGTTTGCCTGCGTTGGCGAATGGGTCTCAGGGGCTCTTTATTTCTGAAGCTTGACTGCAATTTGGATAACAGAGCCAGTGGTCCCATGGAAGGGAGCCGCCAACGCTGACAAGCTGCTGGAGGAACCCTTTGTGGGGTCATACAGCGAACCCCATCCGCTAAGACCTACGCTGGAGCGGAATGCAGAAATGCGCAGTTCCCCGAAATCACACACACACACACACAAACACATTTGTAACCTCACCACCTTCTTTTGTAGCCTTTAAATCCTGTGCAGCGATTGAGTAGAGATGGATGCCGGTCTAGCATAGGAGTCATGTCACGTCATCGTCAACCGCTTATCTGAAGTCAGGTCGTGGATCTGCTGGAACCTATCCCAGCGCTATTTGGGTAGAATGTGGAGAAATACACTGGATAAGTAGTCAGTCTATCCCAGGGCAGGCGTGGGGGATCAAGGTTAGATGCCCTTCCTCACATCCCGCGGTGGGTTCAAACCCACATAGCATAGCAGTTAACAGTTAATTGTGTTTCACCCCAGCTCTCGATGTCTTTTTGGTCACACAGTTCTTCACTCATCCTCTGACTGAAACACAGGGCAAGGGGCCACCGTCAACTTGGTTATTGCTTTGACAAGAAAAGTGTTTCTAATCAGTTGTGACCATAGAAACGCACAAATCCATGCAAATGGATTTGAATGAATTGGGCTGTACATGGCAACCTCTGATGAGACAGTGGGACAAATTTTCCCTTATTATTGTATATGGTCACAGACGCCCATTCACATGGACCTGAAAGAAAAAACACAGATTTTACAGATTTGCTCCCATACTTGTGTGTGTATCTCTGTGTGTGTGTGTGTGTGTGTGTGTGTGTGTACGAGATCGAAAACGTGCTCGACCGGCGTTTGATGTCATGTAATAATGACTGGCAAAATGTGATCAGGAGATTCCATTATAACTGCAAAGGTTATGCCTGCAGAAGGGTGGCTGCTGACGAGCTGAGGAGATCATAGAATACATAATTGTTCACCAGTCACATGTGTCATATAAAGGGCGCCAAACCCTTTGTAATGAGGCTTATGTGTCTTTTCCATGGATTCATTTCTCCACTCTGACATTTTTGTGTGTTTGCCGAGTTGCAGGGGCCTCTATCTCTCCCATCCTGACTGTCTCTGTGTGATTACACACGCTAACCCGCTAGCTTGAATTTCCACTGAGCGCTGTCGAGCTTTTACTGGTCAATTCGGATCCACGGTACCACTGGCCAAAACGTGTAAAACTAGCACATGCATGTTTCATTGAGGTACGAGGTGTGAACTAATAGAGTCTGGCGGCAGACAAAGCTGGAAGTGAATCCCTGGACCCTACCACCTTTTAGAAGTTCATTGTCTGTTGCTTTATGTTTACTTTGAGCGAGGTCAGGCTGAAAGCATTTATAGTCGTTTATGAGACTTGCTGCGAGGGTGCTGTACGTGTTGGACGGCTGACGACAATTGGCCTGGTCTCATCTTAAACGCCCGTGTGAAGCTGTTTATTGTTCGATCTATTAATTAGTTAAATTGCTCCCTCAAGAACTGTAAGGCCGAGAAAGAAACCACTTAGAAACCACAAATCTTCATGCTGTTTTCTCTTTGCGGGCTCACGTTCACATGGAGTCTGCACACACACGTGTGTGTGTGTGTGTGTGTGTGTGTGTGTGTGTTTGCCAGCACATGTGTGCTCATGCAGCTGTGAGTGTACATGTGTGAATGCGCTTGTGCACATGTGTTAGCTTTAGCTTGTACCGTGTTCTTAACATTTACATTCACTGTCACATCTAAACACGTATGTGTGCTAAGCCACAGAAGGTGAAGGGTGAGGTTGATGTTTGATATGAGCAGGTGGGTCAATGGTTGAGTTTGTTCATGGTCGGTTAGCTAAAGGTCTGGATAACACTCTGGGTAATATTTAACAGTGTCAAGTTTCTTAAATCATCAGCCTGTGTGATAGAATAACAGTGTGCACATCACCTGTAGCTGTGTGGTCTAATAAAATCATCCGTGAGTGTTGCACTGTAAAGTATCACTGCTGCTGTGTCCTGTGTCCAGTAAAACACTGAAGATCATTCTGCTCTCTTCTTCAAAGCTGGAATCCTGAGAAATCTGCCATTATAAAAGTTTTGGTCCATACTTGGGAAATCTAGGAGTTGTCATGTGGAATAGTTGTAAAAAGAATTGGAGAAGCCTTTTAAGGTTATGATGGACAGAGACCAAGGGCTAAATCAGGAGAAAAGGAGAGGAATCTGGACACTTTGATAGGAATATGTCAGGGAGACAGGAAAAAAAATAGACAGACTGGGAGAGACATATACATGGATGGATGGAGTGGATGCAAAGGAAACCCTAGATGCTCGCTACGGTTATGTCTCAGGCTGTTTGTTTTGGTGCCTCAGCAATAGCTGCTCTCCTCACTCACGTCAGACTGCCAGAGTCTTGGTGAGAGCTTCTCCTCATCCTGAAGTTATGATTCATACTCCTATTTCTTTCAATTCAGTTTAGAGTGTGTGACCCAAACTGACATGTAATAGTACACAAAGGTCTGTTTTACATGTCACGATTAAGTCCCCATGTTTTGAGGGTGGGCATGGACCTAGGTGGAGTGTCTGGTATTAAGGTCAGATGCCCTCTTGGGGCCCTGCGGTGGGTTCAAACTTGCAGCATCTGGCTTGTCAGTTCCTGAAGTGTCTGCCACTGAGCTCTCGCAGCCCCCAGACTGACAGTAGAATCCAGGGGGTTCATTTGGAGTTGCTATGTGTGTGCGAGGGGGGCTGGGGGCTCTTTGGTTTCCGACTCCCATGGGTTGTAGACTACAAAATCTGATATCATTTAGCAAAGTATAACATTACGTGAGGCAACCCTCTGCTCTGAATACTAAAACGTTAATTCAAGTCATTCTGGATAGTTAGCAGTGCCCGAAACTACAGGTGACGACGATTAAAATCTCTCTGTTGTGTACACTTTCCTGTGTGTCCGTGTCAATAGTGTTGCCACTAAAGAGGAGAATACAAAGCAATAGGAACTGAGCAGCCTCCTTAATACTTATGTTGATCTGGATTTAATTTACACCTTCCAAGTATACACAGGCTGCGCTGCCAACAGCTTTTTGAACCTTTCCGTTAGTGTTGGCTACCAAAAGATTGGAGAAAACTTACCCCAAACGCTTTTGTGTGGCCTAATTTTATAATTCAAAACCTTTTTAAAACAGAATATCAAAGCAGTTTACATGCGGTAACAGCATGGGTGCATCCAGCGCTCTACCTGTGCTCCCATCCATAGGGTTAGTTGGTTGTGTCAGGAAGGGCATCTGACGTAAAAGTTGGCCAACTCGTCATGCGGGTTGACAAGAACACACCTCGACCATATCGGTCGAGGCTCTGGTTAATGACCGCCATCAGTTCTGTACCCTCACAGTTACCGGTAGAAACCGTGACATGTGCTGTGGTCCCTGAGAAGCAGGGAACAAGCTGAAAGAAGAAGATCACAGCAGTTTACATTCTGATATTAAACCCGTCGGTGTCTCTGACCTATTTTTCTCCCTACCTTGCCACCCACCTTATGGCCACATACTGGCCTCCAGCCTAACTTGTAACTGGATGGTTCATATCAATTTACAGTCACAACATTTAGCCTTGCAAGTGGGCCTGGCTGCGGATACCCAGCTAGCTAAAATAAGTCACTTGGCTGTCTGAGGATATAGTGAGTTTGCCTTGATTTAAAAATAAATCAAATGAGTGTCTGTGTGGTGTGTGGTGTGTGAGTGTGGGAAAAATGGTGGTAGATATGTTAGGACTCTTGCATTTGCAGCTAAGTGTAAATGTAAAGTGGCCATTGGGAAAAGCAACATTAAGTCTTGAACAGTAAACACCGCAACATTTATTAAACATTACGATCACATTGTAATTTTACAGACGTTTTTTTTAGCATTGCACATGACTAATGTATAAGTGAGGCAATCGGCACGCATGAAGCACAGGAATCTAAATGAACTTTGAAGTGCACATTCCTGTAATGAGTTTTCTCACACGCCAGGCAGTTAAATTGTGGGAACCGGAGAGCAGACCAATCACTTTGCGCCTATCAAGCTATTAAAGGTGTTCACAAGGCAGGGCCACTGGGAGTTAGGGGCTTTTTAGGCCTGATTGCTGCCACAGTAACATATGGACTGGCCCTAGTCATGGAAAAGAAAAGTGTCACCAATCTCTGACCAATGATGACTGTCAAAACAACTGGTTCCCCAAGCAACCATTGTTTCTCACTGTTGGCAGGCACATGAAAATAAAGTGTGCTGAGAAATATGTAATGCCATTCTAAATTTGAGGCTAAACTGGATATGCGACTAAGTAAATGTTTATAAATCTCTGGTTATCCGAATAGAATTTGGATAGAATCCGAACAGAATCCCAATCAAATTTGGATAACTTTAAAAAAAAATTCTAGATGATTTGTTTTGTGCTGGAGGAACAGCTTAAATCTAAAATAGCCAAATATTGAAGTGGACTTGAAGTAGATGTTCACACAATATCTATGTCTATAGGAACATAAGTTTGTGTGTGTGTGTGTGTGCGTGCGTGCACGAGGTCCCGCTAGTGTGCTTCTTCAACACCCCGTAGTGGGAAATGGCCCTCGGTGGAGCGAACCTCCACATCGCCTATCACTCTATTACCAGCCAGGCTGCTCGACCCAGGCCAATGTGCAAAACAGCTGTGGAAAAGGCCTCATGCCTCTGCTTTAATAGAGTGTCCCCTTAGAAATGTTTTTTCCAACTCTCGGTTTTTATCAGAAGTATAGAAATACCCACCCACTTCTGTCATGTAAGATTGGTTCACCTCCAAGTATGACATGATGGAGCTCATCTGGTTTGAGTTAGGGTGGGGCACCCTGTGGAGATAGTCGACGGGAATGTCATTACTGGATTGATAAAGCTTTATTAGCATGTTTGGACCCATGGTGTGCAACAAACACTGGGTTCAAATCCTCAGACTAGCGCTGTGTTTAGAAGGAAGACACAATACCATTCCCCAGTCGATGGAGCAGTAAGGCCTGTGTCTCGCTCAACCTCGCTCCTGTTTCTGGTATGGAACTTGTGAACCACATGTTGCACAAATTTCAGCACCATTAAAGTGCTCTCTGTTGCCACCCGGGCAATAAAGAACACTCCATTCTGGCAGGAAGTAGCAGGTCTGGTCGTCTGTGGATTTGGGGCCTGTTAGCTACCCACAGGACCAGACTACTGCTGCCCCCGGGTTTCTTTAGGCCCAGGGAGTCATGGGAACTTTCTCTTGCTCTTTCACTCTTGATCTCATTCTTTCAATCAGCCTTTGTTTGCCTTCTTCTAGCCCTCCTTTTCCACACGTCCCTCTTCCCTTCTGTTTCTTCCTTCCCCATCATCACACATCCCCTTTGTCTCTCTCTACTCCCTTACACGAAAACCCTCTTGCCTGTCTCCTTGGACATAGCCAATAGAAACAGTCCCGAGGCTATGTGCTGCTGTTTGCGAGCAATACTAATTTGGCTTAATAGGTTGCACATCATAGAGTTACGAGCTCTGACGAGAGTTTCTGTGAAATCGTGACAAGTAATGGGAGGAAGCAGAGGTCGATAAACCGAAAACCGAAGTGAAAGCTAGGGAGAAGGACAAAACACAAATTAATGTTCTTGTTATGGTGGATGGACTGCCAATACTTGGCTATTCCCTGTATCTGATAATAATCAGCTATGGTGTGATTTTTGTCTCTATAAAGCGTTCTTGAACTTTGGAAAGGCACTATATAAATATAAATTATATAAATTATTACTGTTTTTATTCTTTTTATTATTTACTTTTGAGCTCTGCATCACCCAAGCTAAATTTAATATTATTAAATTATATCTATGAAGTAGTCTATTCAAAAGGCACCATAGCTCACGAGGCAGGGTGGTCGTCTGGTAATCTGAAGATTGGTGGTTCAATCCTTGGCCCCTGCAGAAAGTGTGTCAAAATGTCCTTTAGCAAGACGCTGAAACTCTAGCTGCTCAAGCTCCGCAATGGAATGAAGACCCGTCCAGGGTGTTTCCGTGCCTTTTGTCATATGAGTATTGGAACTGGCTCCAACATGACTCTGCGACCCGACATTGGATAAGCTGTTGATGATGGACAGATAGGTTGATGATTGACATTTCATACACCATGTCACAATAGGCGGCATGGCTGAGGAGTTAGAGTAGGTCACCTGGTAATCAAGAGGTTGCTAGTCTGATTCCCCAGCTCTTCCAGAGAGCATGTCAAAGTGTCCTTTGGCAAGACACTAAACCCCTAACTGCTCGGATGAGCAGGTTGGTACCTCTATTGGCCGCCTCCACCATCAATGTGTGAATGTGTATATGAATGGGGGAAAGTGAGGCATAGGTCGTAAATCACTGAGTGGTTGGTAGACTAGAAAAGCGCCAAGTAACTGCAGCCCGTGACAGTGATTTGATCATACTGTTCCCCAATTTGAGCCCTTACCATTTAACCATTCTAAATGATTACAAAAAATCATATTTGACTGAATCGTCAAATGGGTTTCTTCAATAAGACACCTGTGCTGTTCTACTGTGGAAACTTCTTGTAGCTTGACCCCCCTAGTGGCTGCTTAAACTAGATATTAATCTGTGCAATCATTTATGCTAGAAGACGTAAAAGCATAGCTGAAATAGCTGACATTTTCCCCGAGTCTCATTTGATTACATGAGAGAAGCCTTCAAATGAGAGACATCAGGCTTGTTTTCCAGTCCTCCGTGTGCCTGTCGAACAAACAGCCCAGAACCTGGACCCAGTCTCTCAGCCGGTCTTTGATGCCAGCGGAGAGCAATCAGACTAATTGGCCATGGCAATCCTGACGAAATATTTTAGTGGGAGAGAGAGAGAGAGGAAAAAAACAAGCTTGGAAAAGTGAATCAATATCATTAATCACAGGCACAAATCTGCTATTAATGGTGTCTGTTTTTCATTAGGGGCTGAATACAGTCGTGAGTTCTGCATAGGGATGAAGATGGGGATTATCAGGCTAATGCTGTGACCCCAGCTGTCCTCAGGATGACCAGACGCCAGAGTTCACAGCCTGGTTGTCTCTGTCCTTAGTCACACAGTACAAAACAATATATTTTCACTTGTCTAACTCTTTGGCCATATCTGTCACGGTTAAAGTGTATGGCACATACTCACAGGTGCAAGTCTAGGACTTTTGTATTGGAGTGCAGTGAGGAGGCTTGCACAACTGAGGTGTGTAACTCCCAAATATGTACCAAAGAGGCGGAGATGACCTCAGAGAGGGTTCTTCACTGTGTGTGTCGGTGTACGTAGTTGTGTGTGTGCTGCTGTGTGGGTATAGATTTTACATGCACGCGTGTGTGCGTGTCTGTGTGTGTGTGTGGTGTGTCTGCACATTTGTGCGTGCATGTTAGTGTGAGTGTTAGGAGTGTCTCTCATGATTGATGTGTCTATCTGTCTTCCTTTGCTACAGATAGAGCGGCAAAATTGACTTTGGAAGCTAGATATGAGTGACTATCAGATTCAAAACAGGCGTAGTCATCCTTCCTTTGAGCAAAGCTGTCTGGAGAGCTGTTAACAAGGAGCTGTTAATATGGTTTTCTCTCCTCTCATTCTTTCTTTCTTGCACATGGCTGTCACACCTTATAAAAATGAAATCTTAGCACAACAGCATCCACTTTACATCATTTATTATCATTTGACTGAGTTCGTGTGGGAATTAATTTGTTATAATAGTATTTTATTCCAACTTTAGCTACCAGGCTAATTTTCATTTGTTGTCCTAAGCAATTAGGGATTCAGTTACTTGCTCAGGAAAACGCTTCCTGAAGGAACCAGGGATCAAGCCACCAATCTTCCAATTACTAGATGACCACCCTACGTCCTGAGCTATGCCATCCCCCATTAGTGGGGATGGTCTTGGAGTAGGGGAAAGGTAAAAGGAAAAGTGAGATCCTTACAGTAGAATTGCTATCCATGATCAATCTTCAGCCATGAATGCAGAAAGCTGGGTGACATGAAAGGCTCGTTCTTCAGTGGCCCCGGTTTCATGGGAACCCCAAGACCAAGAATCAAAGCCTTGACCTCAGTGACACATGTCTTTTGGCTGTACATCTATCTTTATCCATCCATCCATCCATCCATCCGTCTTACTTGGCCTCTCCTATCACGACTCATTCTTTACAGCTGCTGTCTTGATCAAATTCAAGAACTTTAATTGCAATGGTCTCTGCCTCAAACGGTGCATGCCGAGAAAAGACAGAAGAGATAAGAAATATAAAATATCAGCAATGAAAAAGTACAGAGTCTGAAAAGATCTGCACAGACTATGTAAACCAGGGAGAACTGAATTTAAGCGCCCCAAAAGAAACCTTTGCTATGTTAACGCATCGAGAGACTGAGGGGATAAGTGTCGAACATGGTGAGAATATGGCTGTGGAAGCTACATACTCGGGCTTCGGTCCCAGCTAACGGCTTCAGCGTTGCTCCCAGTGCACCGAGGTAGTGCGTGCCTGTATCCTTTGCCAGAGGGAATGGGGTACACAGGAGCAGTAAGACCAAACCCCCTCCCTTTCCTCTCCTTCCCTTTCAAATCCTGACTTTGATGTTGCACGGCTGGTTATGCCATATTTGTCTTGGCTATTGTATCCAAATGGAAAATACAATGTAACAAAGTTCTCATTGCTGCCCAAGTGCATAGATTTAACTTTTTATGCCACTTTTAAAGATGGGGGAGCTATTTGAAGGTGACATTGGTCCTCTAATTCCTCTCTAATCCTTAACTAAACGCAGAACTGTGGTGCGAATGAGAAGTCTCTTCGACACTCTATTTAATGCTAAAGCTCTCTTTTGTATTGAGGTATGACATCATCATTACACGACGTGTCCATTATCAGCCATCTGATGACATTTGGGCAAAGCTGAATTGTGTTGCCATGGAGACAGAAACACGGCTGTATATACAGTACAAATCTTTCTGGCAGTGTGACAGCAACATCAATTGGCAACCTTATTTTACAGTAGTAGTATGGGAGGACCGCAGCTTAGAAAGAGATTTGAATGTTTGCAGAACTGATTCTGGCCAAATGCATGGATACTCGATGGAGAAACAGAGTGACACTTAGGCTAATGAATTACACACCCACTGTATATTTGTGTTTTCACCCTTTCCACAGTGATAACTTTAAAGCTGGGGCAGGTGATTTTTGTTGTGGTGACATAGGGAGAAAATTCCATAATAACCTTTCAGCACACTGTAATTCAAGTAGTGTGAGAGAGAATTAGACTTCTGCATCTCAACTTGATTCTGTATTCAGGCTTAAAGAATTATATCCTAGGACAGAAGACTTTAACCAATTGTGGATCATTTCAGAAAGAAGCTGTTCTTATTGATGTGCATGTATGTGATCAATTCACATGTCCTGCCCCTCCAGTCACTTGTGGTTTTAACCCTAACCCTAGAAATCAACAAGACCCACTTGAAATGGCTTAATATGTACAATGTATGTGTAACTAAGAGTCACTGATATTTTTGGAAATATGTATAGATTATACAGTACAGGTTTTATGAGTCTTGGTTTGACAGTTCCTGCCTGTAGGTGAGTGTAAGCAGTTGTAGAGCGATGCGGAGGTCATTTGGTGGGAGAGACGTAGTGGAGTGATACGAGGAAGCAGAAGGATGTGTATTGGAATGTTCAATATTACCTACTGCAGCTTTAACGTCATTTGTTGAATTGAATGAAGTGAGAGCAGTGGGCAGAGTCACTGGTTCCAGGAAGAGATTTCCCATTCAATCCACCTATTGGATATTTTGCTTTCATTATTAAAGCAATAATACTCAGCAAAGAAACATTATTATTATTATTATTATTATTATTATTATTTTATAGTTATTTGTTATAAAGGCTTACATATTGATTATGAGTAAAATCACATGTTTTCAGTTCATATGGTATGTCAAATCTCTAGTACCACACAATTCACATTAATGCACTTCAGATTGGTGGTAGTTGTCTGAATCAAAGCTATACATGGTGATTTTTACTGGTGAATTGATTAAAAATGACCACTACATTATTTTGTCTAAAGAATTTGGGTAGCTACAAAACTTGACCTGCATGGGCAACACAATTTTATGCTCCATGATTGCAAATTCTTCATACTGTTGTTTTATTGGAGAGTTTTCTCTGACCATCCAACATTTCCAAATACCTGAACAGCCCGTCATGTGACATTCAGTCTAAGGTAAAAAATGAATAGGATTTTATTTTCTTCTGGGAACCAACCCTGATGTAACCCTGCCACTTCTCCACTCTATATATACAGAGTGCCACAATGGGGCTGGAGGTGTCAAAGTTCTCACTCTGTGTGTGTGTGTGTGTGTGTGTATGTGTGTGTGTGTGTGTGTGTGCGTACATGCAACTTGCACAGGGCGATGTGATGCATCTACTGCAGTAGTTGGAGGGAAGATGCATACTTGCTTCCCAGTCACCTGCTTTCTAACCTCTTGTTTACGGCTTGCCGCCA
>OMLC01043693.1:0-10480 GCA_900302585.1 Regalecus glesne
TCCATCCAGCAGGCCTGGCTTGTGTGAGGCCAACACATCAAGGCTTGGAGGAGCTTTTATGGGTCATCCAGCTGACTAGAATAATTCCTTGGTGGAAATGTACACACACACACACACGTGTGCTCATTTGAGGAGCTCTAGAAAAGTAATCAGATGATCACTTGGCAATCCCCTTTATTTATTGATTGATTCGGTGATGCAGAGTGAAAGTAACCAGATGTGTTCTGTAATTTCCCCTAAGCAAAGCTGAGTTGTGGTTAGGAATCGGGGGGTGTACTGGTCCCAGTTAGACAGTCAACAATCAAAAGCAATGGTAAATGTGCATTTTAAACTGTTTAAGAAATGTTTGGCTTCATGGGTTATGTCTGAAATGAAAAAGGATGACATGAAAAAGCCAGGATTTAACCTCCACAGTGGGATTGAATACACTCTGGGGCATCAGGAAGGACATTCAACCTTAATCCCCCAAGCTCCATCTAAGTCCATGTCCAGCCCAACAATGTAGGGACTAACTGTGATTTATAAAACAGACCTTTCTGTGATATTTTAGGTTGTGTATGTGTTCACTAGAGGCATCTGAGCCATTGAACATCTACACAAAAGAAGTAAATTCCTTATGAAGTCTGATGCCAATGAGTTCCCTATGTCCCTGGTGGTTTAGTGGTTAGGATCCGGTGCTCCCACTGCTGCTGAATGAAACCCACTGTCCGGGTTTCATTCCCAGTCAGTTCCCTGACTGTCCTAGGTCTGAATCCCATCCCATGTCCAGTCTGTGTGGAGTTTGCACGTTCTCCCTGTGTCTGTGTGGGTTTCCTCCTAGTGCTCCAGTATCTCCCCACCATGAAAAGACATGCACGTTTGATTTATTACCCCTGCCTGTGCCCCTGAGCATGGCAATAGGAGAAAGAACCGGATTTGGTCCCCAGATTCTGCGGCTGCTCACCACTGGTATACAACAGGACACGTTAAAGGCAGGGAACTCATTCCATTGTGACCTACAATGACTGTAGTGGGTCTCTCTTCCTGCGTCCTCTTCTGTTTCTGATTTAGAACTATCTTAAAAGTTGTGGTCTGAAGTGAGCCTTCTATGAGTGCCAAAGTGAAAGCCCCCCTCAAGCCCCCCGCAGCTCAACCCTCTCAGACTGATGGTGTCTAAAGTGTTATTGCTTGTCTTCAGACCTATGTGTTGGAAGATGGAACGTCACAGCCAATGCTCATCACTGAATATATATCCTTCTTTTTGGATTGATGTCGTTTTTGACATAGTTTTTGGAGAACAGATTGTTGCTCGGTCAAGATGTCTGCTGCTGTTTGTTTTTTTTTACCCTGGAGCTGATGGATAGCTTTCCTGACAGCTCAGGTCACCCCTGCTGAATGGAAATCATATTGAGTGCACAAAGGAGTCAGAGGAGATTACAGTTTCCAACCTGCCCTCATGAAAATACCTTCATACGGTTTCTTTATGCCCTCTCTTTTCACTCTCATAGTCTCCCACTCAGAATGTGTGGAGTCAGGCTCTGAGCTTGCCATGGAAAGAACTGGATGAGGTACTCACAGGGAAATGTACACGTGACTTCAACATGCTATCTGAAGGAAAGCACGTTGAAGCATGTATTTATTGTCCCAAGCAACATGGTTGGGACAATAAATACAAAATGAGCCTGGTGGCTAAATGTGGTGTATTTACATTCTAAATTTTCATTAATATGCACTGTTCTCTGGTAAGAGATTATTATTATCATAATCATCATCATCATTATCATTATGTTGAATCAGTTCCCTGCTTACTTCAAGGCGAGTAAAGTCAAATCATGTCAGTTTTATTTGTATAGCCCGTTATCACAATCTACAAATTTCCCCCAGTGGGCTTTACATTAACTCCCTGAAAAAACTCTAACGGGGTCCTCTGGTGGCGTAGGGGGTTAAGGCACCCATGTTCAGTGCATCTCTGCATCACGCAGTTGGGTGTTGGAGTACGTGGTATCGTATGTGCACGTGTGTGTTTATGTCCAGAATATTGCTGAAACATGATGATTCCTTTTTCCTTCTTGCTTTTACTCAATCATCCTACATATGCAATATATTATTTGATGATATATACTGAATATCTACTATGTACAGGGAAGTTTGTAAGAGTAAAATTCACGTAAAGTGTGTGACAATAGAATATAGCAACATTCACTTTAGCTTAAAAAAACTGAAATAGGCTGTTTGCTGGTAAAGTCTAAAGCTCAGAATTTATCCCCACCACAAACTGCACCCAGATCTTCTGGGATATCACCCGACCGTTGCATCCAAAAGTTAAGCAATACAAGCCCCACACTTGACATGTCCATGCTTATAGACTCACCCCCTTGAACCAGCCTGCACATCCTCCTCCTTATAAAGCGTGAAGAATAAAACCCATTTTCCTTTTGTCCCGCCCTCTCCCTCAGGCTTCCCTCTTAAGACTGCTAACTGAGTCGTCAATCATCACCAGTAACAGTGGGGGCAGCTAGGTGTCAGCGAGGTCACGGAGGGCGTGGGGCTGGATGTATGAGACGGCTTCATGGGCCTGAGGGACCATCTGGAGGATGGAACAGGCCGCATCCTCAGCCTGGGGCTGGCTTTGGACTACCTCCACGTCGAAGGGACCGAGCGCCAGGCTTGTTTGAACATCTCTGCTGACTCTGTGCATGTAGCAGCCTCTCGGGCAGCAGAGGTGGCTGTGAGAGGTGGTGCCCCGGCTGACAGCAGCCGGAGTGGTAGTAACAACAGTAGTATCTGTTGTACTGTGAGTACCACCAGCTCAAGCAGAGGCAGCAGTAGATGCAGTAACTGCTCAGAGGAGAACGCCATCTCTGACAGTGAAGATGAACCGGTCCAGGATGGTTCTGGAAGCCATAATCTTGACCCCCATCCTCCAGATTCCTCCTTTCATGTCACCCAGCCAGTGGGACAGGTCCTGGAACAGACCCACTCCCCTGGAGACCCTGACCTGGTGGCGAAAACAACCCCAGCGGACCCCCTTACAGAATATCGCTCCAAGATGGAGTTTGCCCTGAAGTTGGGTTACTCTGAAGAGCTGGTGCTGCTGGTGCTGAGGAAACTAGGCCCAGATGCACTCATCAACGACATTTTGGGAGAACTGGTCAAACTGGGCACCAGGACAGAGATGGAGCAGCGAGGCGTCGGAGGAAGTGAAGGGGGAGAAGCTGGCTCAGCCATCTCCCACTCCTCGTCTTCTTTCTCTCTTTCTTCTTCTTCTTCAGCCTGGTCTTCTTCTAACTCCTCCCTGGACTCCTGCCGGTTGTTGTGTACATCTCAGCTGCAGGATGACAAGGAGAATCTCCGGCCAGTCGTTGTGGATGGTAGCAATGTGGCCATGAGGTGAAGCTTAGCCCTGGTTGGCACCGGGTGGTTTTTTTTCTTCAGTTTTGTATCTCTCAAAATAGAAAACACATCCTAACTGTGTCCTATGTGTGCACTACGTTGACGTGTTTCATATTTCTTAGCCGATGTGTTCTGTGCATGCATAAAGCCTGCAGGTGTTCTCAATAAACAACCATCGACACATCATTCATATCGGTAACAAAAACATTCAGTTTGGCTAAAAAGAAAGAACAGCTTGTTTTGGTCTGGATTCCGAATCCTCACATGCCTATAAAGAAACAGTATGAATTCATTTTTAGTATGTGTCTCCACAACAAACCTGACACCCGGATTGAGTAGACTCCATGTGTTGGTAATAAGTCGTTCCATAGGAGTCATAACAACTGGATTTCCTCGATGTTGTTTTTCACATTGTGAAGACATTTCAAACTGCGGCATTCTGTGTTTGTCTTTTCCCCTGAAACAGTCATGGAAACAAGGAAGCGTTCTCCTGTCAAGGTATCCAGCTGGCTGTTGATTGGTTCTTGGAGCGAGGTCACCGTGATGTCACAGTGTTCGTTCCTGCCTGGCGGAAGGAGCAATCCCGTCCTGATGCACTCATTACAGGTGACAACCAGACATTCATGACTTGTCCTTTCTCCGTTGACATTTGC
Source organism: Regalecus glesne (assembly GCA_900302585.1). NCBI lineage: Eukaryota > Metazoa > Chordata > Actinopteri > Lampriformes > Regalecidae > Regalecus > Regalecus glesne. The sequence goes on from OMLC01043693.1 coordinate 4,026, forward strand.
CAATGCAGACACTCATTACTCGAGTGTAGATTGGAACCTTGTGTGTGTGTGTGTGTGTGTGTGTGTGTGTGTGCAGATATATCCATCCATCCATCATCAACCACTTATCCGAAATCATGTCACGGGGGAACCAGAGCCTATCTCCTTTTTCATTGGGCGACATTTATATATTTAAAAAAAATATGAAATGTGTTCTCTGTATTTAACCCATCCTACTTTATAGGAGCAAGGGAGCAGCCACCATAGGGAGACTTCAGCATGCTTTCTGCAGGACTGGGGGTCAAATATGCAACCTTTCCGATTCCCAGACAACCGCTCTACCCACTGAGATATGCCACTCACTTTTAATTGTCTGGGGGATTACAATTCCCTAATGGTATTAGATGTGAGGCAGTCATTAACTTAATTTACAATGATTTGTTGGGAGGACTGATTGCATCAACCTTACGAACCCAAATCGATTCATTGGTTTTTAGAACCAGTGTGTTTTGTGGATCGGAGGATTAAAAAAAAATCTTCATTGCAGAGTCCAAAGATGAAAAGATGCATTTTTCAGAGCAGAGACTATTTCTCTCCGACATCCTATCAGAAAAGGTCTGTGCACCAAGTGTCATTCAAAGTTAAACAGCTTAGCGAAACATGAAGGTAGATTATCTAATTTCACCTTCAGCAATAACTGACTTATACTCTTCCATCCCATAGCCACCTCTGCTGAGACACTTTTGAACAAACTTGAGTGGCAGTAAAATGCACAGGGAGCATTGAAAGAGGGCATACGTGCCCAAACGTAACAAAGATCTAAGATGAAAAACAACGTTGACAATTTATGTGTCTTTCTAGGAGTGGCAGAGCGAGTTGTCTAGTAATTGGAAGGTTGCTACTTTGATCCTGATTTGGTCCTTCAGAAATTATGTTGAAGTGTCCTCGAGCTACTGAGCCCTTAACCGCTGCCCAGATGCTACAGCTGCCCAATTGCTCCTATACAATAGAATGGGTTGAATGCAGAGAACACATTTCAGTGTACATTCATACATAATTAAATATGGAGTTCAGTGGGATCTTGGAGTGGGTGAATACCACACTGATTAGCCTTTGCAGAGCAACAAGATGGTGGCAGCTCGCCTCCAGGCAGGGCAGGGGCTAAATGCCACTCTTTCTGCCAAGGAGGCCATATAGCGAGCAAAGGAGCTAATCCTCCCAGACAAAGACATGCTCCTGCAGTGGTTTGCAGAGAGACACCACCCTGTGGAACAACAGCACCCCAAATGAGGAGGAGTTACTTTGAAGTGCTGCCATGGAGCTTGATAGTAGTTTGAAGCGGATGGAATGCTCCTCTGACGAACTTTGCCTCCAAGCAGAGGAGGAGACAAATACCGTTCTTTCTGCTCATGGGGCCATGGAGCAAGAAAACAGGTTGATCATCCTGCACAATGACATGGTCCTGCAGCAGATGGAGGCCCTCCTGCAGAGAGACACCACCCTGAAAGAACAGGAGTTACTAGCGGCTGCCTTGGAGAAAACAAAGGCTCTGGAGGAGTGGATGAAACTCCTCAGTGATGTGCTCTCCCAAGAGGGGCAGAAAAACGAAGAGGTGGGAGCTGTCCTTTGCTCTTTCTGTAGAAATCAAACTATAATCAAACCATGTGAATGCTTACTAGAATATAAGTCACACTTGATAGGCTAATCTCAAGTGTTAACTCAAGTTAATTATCAGTTTTATGCATCACGATTGACTGATAACTATTCCAAAAAATCACAGACGGCATTTTCTCTTCATCAAGGCAGTTGTTGGCCCCTTGGTTAGCCTCTCATAAAACCCCTGGAGATGGCCCTTGGAGTTAGCATCTCTGCAGGAGCATGTTTTATCCAACCTAAACCCTATACCCATGTGAGGCTTAGCCAATGATGTCCCACTAACTATGGACCTCCGGCCGTGGTTGGAAACGGCGCAGCTGGGATTTGAACACTTGACTACATGATGCAGATATGCGCTGAACATAGGTGCCTTAACCCCCTACGCCACCAGAGGCCCTGATCCATGGCCTTCTTGATGAAAAGAGTGATATGTAGCTCTTCCTTAGCCTGGAGGATTGCAGCCGCTACCTTTCGTTTGCCCTGCTCGCCTTGGGAAAGCTCATCCATGGGGAATTCCAACCACTCGTCTGGAGCCTTCATTTTCTCCATGGCAGCAGTTTGTAACTCCTGCACCTGCAGGAGGACATGTCTTTGCAGGGCCTCCACCTTCTACAGGAGCCACTCCTTTACTCGCTCCATGGCCTCCTTATAAAAAAATTAAAATCAGCCTTTGCCTCTTTAGATTTAAAGCCACACCGGCTCTGGGGGATCTCATTCTGATGGAGGAGTTTCTCTTGATACGTAGATCTCTCCTGTTGAGTTTTCTGGAGGTACGTATGTAGGTCTGTCCAGGACGACATCCAGGAAATGTTCCCCATCCTCCAATACAATCAGCTCCTTTTCTTGTTCCATGTCATCCTCGGCACACAGGGCAGCCTGTGCCTCTCTGGATTCCGGGAGACACTTGATCCGGAGGATCTCACTCTGATAGAGTGGTTCCTCTGGATAAATAGAGCTCCCCTGGTGACTTCTCTGGAGGTGTGCTGGCCTGTCCGGTATGGCTCACGAGAGATCTTCCACCTCTCTCATCCTCCTTCTCTCTCACCCCCCCCTCCTCCTTTGTTAATCTGATGATACTCAGATCTATTTTTTCTGCCAAACTCATTAACCTGAATCAACTGTCATCCCTCCAGGACTTCTTAGTTGCCATCAAAGACTTCGATCTCTCTTAAGTATCTCCATCTAAACCCTGACAAAGCTGAAGTTATCTTAATTGAAGTTCTCTTAACTATGTCCAGTTGACCAGTCTATTCACTCAAACATCAAACCTACCACTAAAAATCTTGGTTTCATCTTTGAGCAGAACATATCTTTCCATCACCATGTTGCTAAGCTTACCCAGCCCTGTTTTCTTCAGTTAAGAAATATTGCTAAAATCAGATATATTTTGTCCTTTAAGGATCTTGAAATATTAATTCACACGTTCATCTTCTTCCATCTGGATTACTGTAACTCCCTCTACTCATGCCTCAATCAAGCGGCCTTGCATCTTTTTACCGCTGGTTCAGAAGGCAGCTGCTAGATTACTCACTAGAATTAACATAGTCCCACATTACCCCTGTTCTTTCATCTCATCATGGCTTCCCGTAAAATTCTGAATAACCTGCAAGATCTTGTTGAATACATTTAAAGCGCTGCATAATCTTGCCCCCAGTTATATTTCAGATCTTCTCACTTCTCATTCAACTCTCTGACCAACCTTGGTCTTTTATCCATTCCCCACTTTAACTACAAAGTAAAGGGCGACTGTGCCTTTACAGTTTTTGCCCAAAATCTCTGCAATGATCTTCCTCAATCCATGAGATATGCAGAATCTTTGGACTGTTTATAAACAGCCTCTGAGAACCCATCTTTTTAGGCAAGCCTGTTTATAGACTTGTGGTTGGTTTAAGCTTGGTTGGTTTCTTTCTGAGGGGGCGGCATGGCTCAGTGGGTAGAGCGGTCTTCTGGTGATCAGAAGGTTGCAGGTTCGATCCCCACAGCTGCAGAGAAGCGTGTCGAGGTGTCCTTGAGCAAGACACTGTTTCCCTAACTGCTCGGCCCTATGATAGATTGGTGGCCTATACAGGGTGTACCCGGCCTTTCACCCAATGAGAACGGAGATAGGCTCCAGTTCCCCCGGGACCCAATTTCGGATAAGCGGTTGACGATGGATGGACGGATGGATGTTTCTTTCTGTCATATTTCATTTGTGTCATATTTTACTCTTATTTTTCATGATTGAAAGTAAAGCACTTTGTAACTGTGTGCTTTTAAAAGTGCTAAATAAATAAATAAACTTTGACCTACTCTTCTGTCATTTGATAAGGTAATACAAAAAAGCATCATTTAAATTAAGACTTGTCAAGACTGATTTTCTTATTTAATTGTTAGCAGGGATTGGGGGGGGTTCATACTCTGCTCTTCCAGTCTGACTGCGGCTGTGATCTGTGTTGATTAACTGTGGTTTCTACTACAAAACTGTGGTCCCAGCAAGTTGTGGTACATGGTCCTGGTGACCTGACCTATCAGGTACACGTGTTGGTGTGTTAAAATAGGTCTCAAACTGCAAAGGAGGTGAGAGAAACATTAGAGGGCTTTCTTCTACATCAAGTTGTTGCTGTGCTGGCATGTTGAATTTCTAGAACCACAGCCATGGAGGATAGGAACAAATCTTATCACATTACAAGTACAAAATGGCTCCCTTTCAGCAAACTATGCTGTTCAAGGTTTTATATCCAATAGGGGCGGTTAGTGTAGTAAAGGCCATTGAGCCAGAAGCAGCAAGTTCAAACCAAGTCCCATCTAAGTCTGTGTCCCCCCTGACTACACGGGGACTAATCATCACATGTAAAACAGACCCCCAGTGGGGTAAAGGCTGGGGTAGCTCAGTGGTAGAGTAGATGCTTTGGGAACTGATGAGCCAGATGTTGCAGCTTAAAACACAATGGAGGGCATCAGGGAGGGCATCTTGCCTTAATCCTCCATGCTCTATCCATGCCCGCGTCCATCCCCACAACTCGGAGACTAATTAGGAGATGTGGACATAAACCTCTCAGTGTAGTGAAGACCAAAGGTCTTCTGTTAAATTTAAAAAATGAATATGAAGTTGTCTAGTAATCCGAAGATTGGTGATCCGACCCCTGCAGAAAGCTTGTCAAAGTGTTCCTGAGTAAGATTTTGAACTCCTAACGGTTCAAACCCTGTGAGGGAACGGTGACCTCTCCAGGGTGTCTCCTCTGCCTTTCACCCAGTAAGTACTGGGATAGGCTCCAGCATGACTCTGTGACCTGACTTCAGATGAGAGATTGATGATGAATCGGTGGATGGATGGATGGATGGATGGATGGATGGATGAATGAATGAAGGAAAAGGGCCTCTCCTTCCTTGCCTTAAGGTCAGCACATGTCGGCACAGAAACCACAGTGGGGATATGACTTGAGCCAAATGGCACCTGTGGTGCACAGCTGCAGTGTGAGCTGAGGGCTATCAGACATAAACGCTGCTGTATTTAGCACTGCTCTGTGAAACCAGCAAGAAAAAACAACACAGCAAATATGTTTGTTGGAGCCACGATGCATGGAAATAGCTAAGTCTTGTTAGCATGTGCAGATTGCCAGGTAGAATTGTGTTGACCTGAGGCTAGATGCTGCAGATGTAGAGGTTTATGTTTAAATGAGGCTTTCTTCTTGACATGCCACAGCTGGAAGTGATGTGACATGGCTGAGCTTGACATTCTCTCTCCCTCATTTATGTCTATGCCAGACACGCACAAAAAACACTTCTGTCAATTAAAATGATGCAAGCTCTATGAATGTATTCTTAAATTACGAGTACATGGGTTCTTCTTATTCTTGGCTTTCTTTCAATTAAAATGTTTGTTATTTGATCATCCGTAAGTGAAGCTGTGCAGCTGAAGGGACAGGGTGAATTGGAAAAAGATCCAACATTACAACTGTAGTCAGTGGAGAAACCTGCAGGTAAAGAGGTTACGGATGATACTACTAAATAATTTGAGTTTGCATATTATCTCTGTCTGTGTGGGTTTCCCCTGGGTGCTCTGGTTTCCTCCCACCATCAAAGACATGCGTGTTAGGGTTAACTCTGCTGTCTGTGCCTCTGACGTAGGCAATAAGATTGAAAAAAGAATTATGTATACATACACACACACACACATAGATATAGAAATATAGCTTATTGCATATATGCAATCACACCTGCCCACTGAGCCCAAGGACGAAGAACACTTGGATATATACATACACTACTTTTGTGTTTTATATCATGTTACTTATGTTTGGTGCTCAGCATATATGCATACTTATTTGGGAGCAGAATTATTTGGCAGTGTGATTGATTGCGCGGAGCATTAAACAAGCTTGAATAAAACACATTTCATTTATTTTTCATTGTACATACACAAAATTAATCTTTTCTCTGCATTTAACCCATCCTATTGTGTAGGAGCAGTTAGCAGCACCTGGGGAGCAGTCAGGGTCTCGCTGAAGGATACATTGACACGCTTTCTGGATGTACCAGGGATCAATCCAACAATCCTCTGGTTACTAGATGACTATCCTAACTCTTGAGCTACACTACCCCTGAGACACACACACATATACATACGTACATATGAACACTGGAATGCCATCCAGGACACTACCTGTGCCTCAATCAATAGGTATTAGTGGTTGTGTGAGGAAGAGCATCCTCTAAAAAAATTTAATAGATTATCATGCGGATTGATAAGATCTGCTGTAGCGACCCCCTGAAAATTAGATTAAAATTAGAAAAAATTTTATTAGAAAAAAAATTAGATTTTATATACACGTGTATATATA
>OMLC01043694.1:0-10113 GCA_900302585.1 Regalecus glesne
TGATGGTCAGTAAAATGAATGAAGTCTATGGTGCACAGCTTACTGATTAGAATGATGAGATTTTGGGTGGACCAAAAACCAAAGCAGCACAATGTCACACCATATGGTTACAGGCGAGAGAGAGAGAGAGAGAGAGAGAGAGAGAGAGAGAGAGAGAGAGAGAGATCTGTTACCAAGCTGTCACACCAGAGCCACCTCATGACAGGTAGAATGAAAGAGCTCTCCCAAGACCTCCACAACAAGATTGTTGAGCAACACAGCGTATTGACTGATTCCTCAGCTCTTAACTGTTCCCATAAGCATGACTGGGGCCATTATCCGCACGTAGAAGAAATCTCTTTCCATCATCATCCGGCCAGTCACAGGAGCTCCTCACAAGAATGCTGACTGGGCAGTCAGAAAATTGGTCTGAAGAATAGGCCAAGATGCAAGGAGCACTCAAAAAAAGAGAGACTGGGAAGAAGTAGGTCTGATTGTCATGATTGGCAATGCATTCGGCCCTCATGGTCTCCATGCACGATCAGGGCAAAAGACTCCATTAATAAGAAAAAGACATGTTGGAGGTTATTTGAAGTCTGCTTTTCAACGTTTGGAGAAGCTTGAAGAAGGAGGTGTGGTCAGATAAAGCAAACATTGTAATCTATGCTGATGACACCATCTAGCTTGTTTGGAGGAGGAAAGGCTCCACATATCTTTCTAAAAAGACCACAGTGAAGTGCAGAGGTGGAGGCATCATGGTATGGGTTCTAGTAGACAATCTGACTTGAACCCGATAGAACATTGGTGGAACCTGATTGAACTGATTGAACCACCAATTAACCTCTGAAGACCCGGTTTCTTAAAGCGACTCAAAACCGCTCGATGGCAGACGGTTGGGCCACAGGGGATTTCTAAATGCACACTCCTAACCAAGCTGCTCCTCATTCCTCCTGTCTTGTGTCAGTATGGTGTTTACAAGGAGCATGCTCGCAATCTGCTTCTTCACACCTGGAGAGTGCTCGAGGAGAGGAAGCCAGCGCGATAGCTTAACACGCCTAGCAAGGAGACATAATACCTGACAAAATAATCCATCTGCTGAACATTGTTGTCTACTGGGCTGCTGGAGTTGGCAGTGTAAGTGAATCTCCTCAACAGGGAGTCTGTCTCTCTGTGTTTGACTCTGTGTTTGATTTTGCAGTAAATGGTTAGTGGTGATGTTCAAACAAGGTGGACTGTAAGGAAGGCCATAGACCGTAGTGTTGATTCCCAGTGGGATCAGCAGCACTTTAACAGAGTCACTGGATGCACTGATATGAAAGCTATTGCTGGCTGCAGCCTTATTAACTGATACTAAGCAGTGTGCATGGGAGAGGAGCATTTCCTTCATGTTGGCAGTGCCTTTGATCACAAGGCTCGGGTTTTGTAGTGAAAATTAAGCCCCGATGTTACGCAAGAGGATTTACATAATAATAAAGAGACAGAGGCAGACTACACCATTCTGTCCTCATACCGAGCCTCAATTCTGTATGTATAGCTAGCTGCTTGAATTGTTTTCCCTTCCCAAGAAAGTAACTTTTCCTTACTGTGCACAAGCAAGGAATCATCTCATATGCCGATCCTCAAAATGGATGAGGTACAAAACACAAAGGCACGTATGCACTCGACATTTCATTGGCACTAGCGCTGAAATTAAGCACGAGGCAGTCTTCTTAAGATTATTGTGAAATATGGAGGTGCCAGAAGGAGCCAAATGAACCAGGGGCTTCCTTGAAAGCATCACATGAGAGATTCTATGGAGCTCTCACATGTAATTATGTTCTACAACATCCCCAACCAGTGTGCATGTGTTTTCTTTACCTTTAATCAGGCAATAGCACACATGAAATGAAAGCGTCTCTTAATTCATACCAAAAACTGGAGCTGAAACATGAAGGAGGTATTTTCATTTGGAAGTGGATGAGAATCTCCTTCTCAAATTAATCACAGAATCACTGGACAGATACAGGCAAATTATCCCTTTCCTTGTCTAGTAAAGGATCCATCCATCCATCCATAAGCATTTATCTGAAGTCAAGTCGAGGAGACATGCTGGAGGCTACTTCATCACTCATTGGGCGAAAGCTAGGGTAACACCCTGGACAGGTCACCAGTCAACCACAGGCCAGAGCAGTTAGAGGCCCAGTCTCTTGCTCAAGGACACTTTGAGATGCTTTCCTGCTAGTGCCGGGATCAAACTTGCAAACAACCACTCTGCCCACTCGGCCATGCCACCCTGCAAAGACACGGACTTAGACAGAGTGTGGGGGATTTAGGCTGGGTGCCCCTGACACCCCACAGTGTGTTCAAACCCGCAGCATCTGGCTTCTCAGTTTCTGAAGAGCACTTTCTACCACTGAGCAAACCACGGCCCCTTAAGGGATGAAAACAAGCAGAAGAATTTGCCTTAATACTCCCACGTAACGGCTTGAGGCCATAACGCACACAAAAGATGGCAGATATGTGAGAGTTGAGGCTGATTCACCTTATATGGTTTATGTTCAAGGGGAGGGGGGTCTAGTAATCAGAAGATTAGTGGTTCGATCCCTGGTTCCTCCAGAAAGTGTGTTGAAGTGTCCTTTAGCAAGATACTGAACCCCTAACAGCTCAAGCCCTGTGTTGGAACGGTGACCTGTGCAGCGTGTCTCCCCACCTTTCACCCAATGAGCATTGGGATAGCTCCAGCATGACTCCGGTACCCGATATCGATTAAGTGGTTGATGGTGGATGGATGGACTCCCTTGTCATTCTCACTGTTAGTATTATCCTAGTTTAATAGTCACTGTAAGCATTTCCTTTGTTTCTGTTTCATGTGCAGGCACTGAAGAAACCATCAAATTCCTGGAGGAGCCAGCTCTGGGAAAGCTTACCAAAACATCAAGCGCTGGGAAGATTGACAGGATGCCCAGCCACTTGCCCAGTTCCTGGTGAATGGATTAGAGGTTAGTCCCAGCACCACTCATAACTTGTCCATGATTAGCTTCTCGGAAGCTCCAATTAAAAGGTGCTCATCGTCTTCCTCATAGGCTTAGATGAGTTAACTCAGCCCGTCACGGCTCTCCTTAAATCCTGCATTTCTCTTCTCATCACTATATGAACTTTAATAGCGTAAATAAAAAGTCAACTCTTTGAACATGCTCTGGATTCGTTAGCTGGCATCACAGCGGTAATTGGATGTCTGCATGGTGAGGGACTTGTTCAACATGAAAGAGACTGAGCTAAGCCTTAGCCAGCGTAGCAACTTGTGGCGCCCGCATAACGGTAGTGTTTTTTATGCACACACCCTTGTATGTTATGAAGGAACATGTGGCTGGATATTTGTCACAAAAAAGTCTTTTGTCCTATCCAGTGACTCCTTGTCGGTTCACTTGAATTTGTAGTTTTTCATAAGGCTACAGAAACTGGCTGCTCTGTGCCTTGGCCTGCATCTAAAGTTGAGCGAGCATAAAGGTCCTTGTAATATTATGCATAAAGGTTTTCATTATAACTTTTACGGTGACGTGCAGTGAGGTTTTTGGCAGGTGAGGCACTGACTCAAAACAAAAACAAAAAATGGACAGCTGTGGTGAATTTGACTTCCTGATTTTCTAGAAAGTGTATTGGCGCAGACCCCAGACCATCCCAGGTTCTTTCTATGTGGAGTTTGCATGTTCTCCTCATCTCTGTGTAGGTTCCCTAATATCATCACAAGACTTGCATAGGTCAATACTCCTGCCTTTCCCCCCGAGCAAAGGATGGCAAGAAGAACTGGAGTTGTTGTAGTGCACGGTGGCTTCCCACTGCTCCTAGAAACCTTGTGTTTTGAGATGGGTTAAGTGTAGAGGATGAGTTTCCCCACGGGGATCAATTCAAAATTCAAGAACTTTATCATTGCTGTGCAGGCGCGACGAAATTGAAATTGTGTCAGCTTCAAATGGTGCATACAGAGAATAAAAAGACAGAAGAGATAAGAAATATAAATATGAGTAGTGAGAAAGTGCAGAGTCTAAACGACAAATACAAAATATGAGAAATATAAAGTACAAAGAGACCCATTTAACGTATCATGATTAGTCATCATGTTGCGGGGTGGACACGTATTTGGATGGAGCTTCGGGGGGGAGGGAGATTAAGGCCAGATGCCCTTCCTGATGCCCCATGGTGAGTTCAAACCTGATGCCTCTGGCTCGTCATATACCGAAGCAAGTCCACGAACTATTGAGCTACCGTGGCCCCAAGCAATATGAAGTACAGTTAGTGATTAAATGCAACACGACCCATGATGTGCAAAATACATCATGAGCAAAAATGCAGTAAGTACATCTTACATTATTTGAAGTAAGCACAGAGAATATCAGCTCTGATGTTAACTGGAAAAATTGGTCAAAACCTTTGATATTTGATGTACTTCTTTGATCAACAGTGTCTTGTCAAGACATTTCAACACTCCCGCAGGGGCCGGGATCAAACCTACAACCTTCTGATTTCTAGATGACCCATTGAGCCATTCTGTCCACAAACACTACTTATTGAATCTTAATCCTCTATTCTTGTACTTCTGAAGTAATTGTCAATTCTGCTTATTGATACCCAATTGTTTCATTGATCTCAGTGTGAATGACGGCTGCTCTGGTCAGTGTAGTGCAGTGTTTTTTTCCATGGTAAGCTTTGTCAAAAGGGCTTTACCTTTATCACAGTGTCTGCTTCATCCCATGGCATGTGATAAACAACTTAGCCGACCTCCACAGAGAAACTTGAAGCCATCTCTGATGCTTTTCATAAGAGACGGTTACAAAGGAAAACCTGCAGAAACCCAACTGCCAACAAAAGACTAGAAACCTTGAAAGACTGTTGAATTTGCACCTGAGGTTTGTGTGAATCAAAGAGAAAATTGTATTTTGTGGTTTGTCTTACAGAATTATTGACTGAGGATAAGCCTGGTCTCTAAAGACTCAGCTCAACATTTGAAAATCCAAGTCTATTGCTATCTTTGCAAGTAAATGAGCATTGATTGCAAATCTCTGCCTTCATCAATATCCATGCATTGATGAGTATATATGGCATCTATCTGTCCAACTCCTCCATTTGTCAATGAACTACCAACCGTAGCAATATAAGCTATAGATGGGGAGTAAGTGACTATGAATAAAAGTCAACTTCTCTCACCAAGCAGTGAGGGGATTTTTGTTCAATATTATCTTGAAACCAAAAATGTTGACAAAATATTTTTAGAAAGGTTTTGAAAGTTGCTCAGTTTACAACAGCTTGCATTCTTGTTCTCTTTTATGTGTTGATATGGTGCATTACTCCCATCAACTGCTGAATTACATGAAACCTGGATGGACTCATTCCTCCTGAGTCTATTAGCACTGTTCGGTGGCACGGTGGTGCAGTGGTTAGCTCTGTTGCAGCACGGTAAGAAGGTCCCGTGGTTGAATCCCATCCCGGGTTCTTTCTGTGTGAAGTTTGCACGTTTTCCTCATGTCTGTGTGGGTTTTATTTGGTGCTTTGGTTTTCCTTTCACCATCAAAAGACATGCAGGGACTCCAGATGCGAATTTGCTTGAAGCTTTAATCTGGTGCAGCGCATCAAATGGTGGCATGAATGTATAAAGCTGCACATGGTCCTTTAAAAAAACAAGATGGTTCAGCTCAAACCATCCACTTAAAGGGATCATTTTAGGTCTTTCAAATCGCAAAATAGAAAACTGAATAATGTTCAAAATTAAGGAAATTAAGGTAGTTGAATGTTTACGTGTTTTTCACGTACTCATGATATCACAAAAAAAGTGAATTAGTTCACTTGGATACAGTGTTTCTTGAAAAAAGTGTTTGATCACTTATACAGGTGACATCTTCTGTCTGAGCTTACGAGGCATCCCCACCCTTATAAACAATACAGTGGGGGTATGGACCGAAACCAACACTGGTTTCATATGCAAATTGGCCATTAGTTTCAATGATAATGTTTACTATTCACAGAGGATTGGTGAATGGTTGCAATCACAGCATTGTCAGATGGAAACAGATGTACTTTTATGGCCCTAGGGTGTTTTATTTGTTTGTTTTTCCTTTTAACTTGTGAATTTCATTAATTTTCTGCACACTGGCCTGGGATCGCCCCAGGATCCCTCGGTCCTGGCTGATGTGGCCAGGAAAAGGGAAGTTTGGGGTCCGAGGCTGAAACTTGCTACCCTGCGACCTGAGTCTAGCTAAGCGGTTGAAGATGGATGGATGTCAAACTTGTTTCTAGTTTCTCCCACGGTCATCCTTGTTTGCTCTGTTTTTATCAAAATAGAGTTGCTTAACAAATGTAATCAGATCAAGGTAAAGTGTGAAATTGGAAAACATCTGTAAGCATCTGGCAAAAGCACACTTGAACAGCACTACCTTGACTCTCCGCCCTTCCCCCTGAGTCAGTCTCTAGATGTTTTCCTCCTTTATATTTCCAGTGTGCTTCACAAGCCCCTACCTGCTGCTTGGCAGATAGCGGAGTGTTGTCTTGTTTACAGCTGGCTAAGTTTTAATTTTTTTGCATTTGTCTTTAAAGTGGCTGCTCCTCTTCTCTCTTATCACTTAATTAGGAAGTGATATCTCCCCGTCTTTCAGTCTAATCACATGCAGCCGTCTGCAGAACCCCGGTAAGATCAGGACTCTCAGGCTTATTGCTGGATGTGATAAGGAACTGCCTTATTGCAGCTACAGCCTCCGCTTTTCCCTGGAAACTGCTCGCCATGCATTCAGCCAGTAGCTTAGTCTAAGCCTCGACCCTGAATGCCGATATGCAGAGTTCATTCAGTGAGGTGTGTTCGGGAAATGTTTATTCACTGTAAAGACACTTTTGCATGTTTGTGTGAGAAAAACGCTTCAAAGAGATGTTTTCACACCATGTTCCCATGTTCAGCCAAGTTATCAGTCCATGTTGAACAAATTAGTGACATTTTCCTATTTTAAGCAGGAAAAAGAGAGAGACTTGGATGAGTATCAAATGGCGTTGGCTTCAAAATGGCTGCAGTAGCTTAGGAATAGAAAACATGTGTCAGGAACTAATGGGCTAGAGGTTGCAGGTTCGAACCCACCGCAGGGCATCCGGAAGGGAATCTGATATTCCCCCCTCCTCTTGGATGGAATGGTGACCTGTCCAGGGTGTTTTCCCACCTTTCACCCAATGAGTGTTGGGATAGGCTCCAGCATGACCCCGCGACCTGACTTCGGCTAAGCGCTTGACGATGGATCGCTTCAAGTATGAAACATTGGGTTGTTTCTGTTGAGCTTGAAAACATTGAGTATGATTAGACAAAAGAAGGCTCACATCCCAAAAGCAATCTTTGGAGCTTGATCATGACAGATGTTTGATAGATATTCTGGCTCAAGTCCGGGACTAAATGACATGTAGCACGTTTGTCAGCTTCCATGCCTTTCCCATAGACTTGGTTAAACATGCAGACACACAAAGGGGGTGGATTGATGGGAAGGGTGAGGTAGCTTCAGCCAGAGGGCCCTTTGTAACAATGGCTTTAACCTTTGACCTGTTCTAGCGTTTGTTTTACAGCACCTGTCCTGGTCTCAGAAGAGTCGTGCTTAGGCTTGCACTAGCAGGAGGAATACAACAGACACATTGTCGGTGTTCCGTCCGGCATGAAGGGCTGACGGGTGTCGACGTTTTTCTTTTCATGGTAACAAACGTCACATGCTTTCTATAGAGTAATTGCACACTTTATTTTAATTGGGGGGTTTATACTGTTGAGACTCATCATACAAGCAGCTCTCACAGAGATTTCGCAGTGATTTCAGATTATAAATGGAGTGGAGGCAAACACAAACGATGGAGTAAGTAGCAACAATAAACATCCCACTCTTCTCAGTTGTTCGACAAAGACGTGAAGAAGTCCTTTTTCCAAATAGTTGTTTACTCTGCTTCAGCCCACCTACACATTAACACAATGGCCCAGACTCATTCATGCACTCGTGGCTGTGCTCCTTTTCCATCTCACCCTCCCTCTCACCCCACACACGAGTAATGCACATGTTGTCACCGTCTCGCACACACATGTGTAGCCTCTCCTCCTCTGCTGGAGCTCCCACAGGCCTCCCAGCTCCAGCCTGAACTGATGATTTAAAAGCAGTTTGAAGCCCCCACCTGACTTATCCCATGGAGGAGAGCAGTGAAAATGTCTGGAGTTTAGGGCTGGAGCTTGTGAACACATGCAAACACACCAGACTTCTAGACTTCTCCTGCGATCGCTCCCCAAGGGCAGCTCGGTAGCACCGGGCTGTTATTGCTGCTTGTGATTCTTAGACCAGAGGACAGCAGGAACATTAAAACAGCTCTGTCTCCCCCATTCCTTAGCCTGGTGCTGCTGTAGGCATGACTTGTAAAGGTTTTACTGTTCACCGAGAAAGAGGAGGGAAATTAGGAGCTAGCATGGCTGCCAATGCCTTTCATCAAGGTCACAATGAAAGTACAGTAATCCACCTCATAAAGCTGTTCGTCACAAGGGTTTAGTCTCTGTGTATGTTTTGCAGTCATGATGCTGTCTCAGTTTAATTAAGAGGTCCATTTCTAAGCTCACCATTAGTCCTCATGTTGTGGAAGTGGACATAGGGCAGTGGGTTTGAACCTGCAGCATCTGGCTAGTTTGGGTTATAACAGTCCCAGATTTCCTTTGGTGCTTCCTTGAGAAGTGGTAACAGTGTGAAATGTGAAGGCAACCTCCCACAGAACTCTACTGTATATGTATTCGATTTCTATTTTTTATTTTTATTATTATTAATGATAATGATAATAATAATAAATCCATCCATCGTCAACCGGTTTGCTGGATCATGGAGGAATAATGATAATGTTTCCTCACGTTTTCCTCATGTTTCAGTCAAAAGGAGGCGTGGTTTAGGAGGCTAGTGATAATGAGCTCTTGTACAGCGATAGCGACCTCCTGTGCTGCTCAAACTTGGCTGGATTCATATTGTGTTTGTTTTGACTCCATCTTTTGCCTGTACTCATTATCTGTAGTTCAGCATAGCCAAAGCAGAGCTTGTCATGAATATTTGAACTGTGCTTGCGTCTGGGTTGCTTTCACCTTTGGGCTAGTAAGAGGGGGTCTGTCTGGACCAGGGATGATTCACCCTGGGAATTTGGTATGAAAGCTGCATTGTTGTGTCTGTGAAATTACAGTTTTTTCAGTTTTGAAATCAAGTTTTGTTTCTAAGCGTGAAACTCGTATCAGTACAGAGCAGCCTGACTGCATGGGAGTTATCCAGGCAGAACCGCTGTTCATTGTGTTCCACATTTTGGTGGTTGGAGCAACAAATGGAAATGGTAAATGGACTCATTTTTATACAACAATTTTCTAGTCCAGTGACCACTCAAAACACTTTACAACCTACGCCTCACATCCACCAACCATTGGGGATTAAGGCTGGAACCCTTTCCGGACTCCCCTGAGGTGGGATCGAACACGCGAGTAGATGTGAACCAAACATCAACTTTAGATGCACGGTTTCCCATTTTTAGCATGATTAAGTGGTATCAGACCCAAGGCAGCAGGGATTTAAACAGCAGCAACATCAACATTAAAATCATTAATCTTGGGTTTGGATATAAACAGTCACCCCAAATGTGTAAAAGAGATGCTTTGTATGAACAGCATCCATTTGTGTATTGGTTGAAAAGAAACTCCTGCTGGTGTCTCTTAAAAGTCTGCCCGTGTCTGAGTTGTTATTGGATACTCTCGAGCCTGGGATGGGATCACTTGGTGTATTTCATGAAGCAGCTGTCAGTGCTTCTAGAGATTCCTGATATGTTAACAATCCATCACAGCTGCGGCTAGTACTTCGCTATACAGGCAAACGTCTGTCATGGGAGCCTGGCTCATGGTGTCACTGAAAGGAGCAGAGAAACTGTGAGTGATCGGACCTCCGAGACCTCCTGGCTTATGACCTCTGTGCCCCGTGTTTACTGTTCCTCGCTCCCTGAATCAATGCTCTGCTCCTCTCTGTACTAGCCTCCAAAGGCTTCTTCTCAACATATCTCTTCTCATAACTAATTCCCCAAGAGCAACAGCTCCAGCAGTTTCTCCACATCTTTTCAAATCTTGATGTTTGTCTCAAGCTGTTGTCA
>OMLC01043695.1:0-12698 GCA_900302585.1 Regalecus glesne
CACACACACACACACACACACACACACTCCACTCCCAGGCAGTCAGGCGAACCGCACGCAGCCACTCACTTTCCCTCTGCTCTTTCTTTCCATCTGCTAAGTTCTGGGCTAGTGTTGATCAGCTATCTGTCTTGAGTCTGTCAGACAGATAGCTGATCAACAGTGAAATATGAGCTGATGCTGCAGTGGGGCTGCGTGGCGTCAGATCAACCAGTTATCAGATTCATGTGGTCTCCATTGAATACGCTACCACTCCGAGCTTGTGTATTCATATTTTCCCATGCACAATACATATTGCATCATGCCACCGTAGGGATGAGAGAGATTTGAGATTGCAGTCTGAGGCACCAAGGCAGGACCAATAGGCATGAACTAAAATCATAACCCAGATGATACACAACTTGCTATACGAGACATTCTTTATGCTACAGAAGATGCTGTATATAGATCATAAATAGACTAATCTTTATATAGCGCTTCTCTAGTCCAGCGATCACTCAAAGCACTTTACAATTCATCCCTCTTAACCTGAGCATAGGGGGTTAAGGCCGGATGCCCTTTCCTGACTACCGTGGTGAGATCAAACCCGCAACACACGACTTGGAGGCAACATGGTCTACCACAGAGCTACCCCAACCCCTCAAATGGTGTCCTCTGAGTTCTCACTCTGCTATCAGTGGATTCATCGAGACAGAAACTGACTCATTCATAGTCAATAATCATTTGAGCACTAATAGTAGCATCATTTGTTTTCAGTGTTCTCCTTTTACACCATCTGCCCCTAATGACCAGTGGCCACTGAATACGACAGTGTTCCCATATAGTTTGATGAAGCTTGTAATAGACTAGATTGCCTGTGATAGCTTTGGTCTGAGGATGACATCTTAACAAGGGCGGGGACTTTTTACTGCTGAGTTGACGGTACACAAGTCCCAATAACTGGTCCCTGGCAGAGGGAGGGACATTGTGGCTTTTATTTTACTGTAGATTTCTGTATTCAAAGCCATTGAATTAGGTCAAATTCAAGATTACTATCAATGCTCAGGAGATAGGGCAGACGTCTTGTGATCGGGGGTTGGTAGTTTGATTCCCGGCCTCTGCAGAAAGTGTGTCAGGGTGTCCTTGAGCAAGACACTGAACCTCTAACTGCTCCTATACATTAGGATGGGTTAAATCCTATGGATTTAAAAGAAACAGAAAACTCCTATGGCCTTGGTCATGTGGCTAATAAACCAATTGGATTCTATGCGACCAGCATCAAGGAGGTCAAAGGTCAAAGAAGAGCAGAATAGCAGAACTAAGCAATAGCCTATGGCATAAATGACACTGCCAAAACGTCTTGATAAAATAAAAACACCAAGTACTTAAACTCAAGGTTTTTTCCACTTGTAACTTATTCAAATGACACATTATTTATATTTACAAATTAATACAATTTGATTCCCTAAATGCTTGTTTAAATCAACTGGTTAAAACACCAATAACGTCCTCCTTTTAGATTTTATTTCAGACAACTGCTGCCTTCCCCCTGGTCGCCTCGATCTCATCCATCCTTTCTATGAACCTATTAGGCATCTCTCATACATCCCATGACGTCTGTCTGCAGTTGTCATGCCAAGTGACGGCTCTGATGGCTTATCAGAGACCCCCTTTTCCCCGGATCATGCTTGGCATTGCAGGGCCATTATTAAAGGATGGTTACGCACAGACTGGTTGCTATGGTTACTTGTTTGCCCCGGTGGCGCGCGTTTATCTCATTTCTCAGTGTAGATCTGTGGTGGTCTTCTCCCACCCCTCTGCCATCCACAGTGATAGGTATGCAGCTCTGTCATGTCTGCTCAACGTAATGCCATCTGGTTTTACTAACACTAAACATTTTGACACATGTATCTAGTATTTAACCCTAATTCAGAGCATGCGGCAATGTTACTTAAATCTGCATTTTATATTGTTCTTACATGGGAAATCTGCATAGCAGGGACTTTGTCCATCAATCCATCCATCCATCCCTCCATCCATCCATCCATCCATCCATCCATCCATCCATCGTCATCTGCTTGTTTGAAGTTGGATCACGGAGTCATGCTGGAGCCTATCCCAGCACTCATTGGGAGAAAGGGAGGGAAACACTCGGGACATGTTGCAACTCCTTCTCAGGGGTTGAGCACTTAAGTATCTTGCTCAAGGAAACTTTGACGTACTTTCTCCGATCTTCTGATTACTAGATGGACGTCCTACCTCCTGAGCCATGTCGCCCCCTAAGAGACCAGACAGAGACTTTGGGTGAAACAGAACAATAGTTTCTTTGATTACACACATATTTACTCGTAACTTTTGTAATTAAGAGTTACTATGTGTTGGTGTCCCACGTGATTAGTTCACAAAGTCACATTTCCTGGTGTGTGACACCATTTGTGTGCATTGGTAAGTTGGAAAGGAAACCTGTATGATCTTGAGGTTCAGGGGTCTGTCTCTGGTCTGCTCTTTGGACAGTCCTGGTGAAGTCAAAGGGCTGACATTCAAGTAGACGTCACTGTTGCTCCTACCACTCATCCTAAAACTAAAACTCTTCCACTAATATTACAGCTGACATGAGGTCCTGTGAATGGAAATTCATCCTCGGCCTTTAATCCAACCCTACTGCCATGCAGCGCCCAGGGACCAACTCCAGCTCTTTTTCCTATTGTTTTGCTCAGGTGCACAGGGGCTTTTAACCCAAACATGCATGTATTTTGATGGTGGGAGGAAACCCATGCAGACACCGGGAGAACATGGAAACTCCACATAGAATGGACCTGGGATGGCCTGGGGTTTGAACCCGGGATCTTCTAGCTACGGGGCAACAGTGTTAACCACTGGGCCACCGGGCTGCCCAGAGACGTCAAAATCTGTATATTTGTGTGAGTCTACACAGTCCTGGCTATCTTGTAGGATTTCAGATAGAAAAGACTGCAGTGTGGCTGTTCCAGCAATCACACTGGGAGGCTGCATAACAAATGCAGAATGGGGATGTTTTTTGATGTGAGTTTGAGTCTCAGGAGAAAGATAAAGGAGAACCTTTCTACCCTTCTTCCACGGAGCCTCTGTTCCTTCTCAATTACAAGTGATCATTACCCGGTAATGGATACTTGTTACAGACAGTAAGTTCTCAAGGTGCTGCGATGCTGACCCTTGACCTCCTGAGAACTGTCTGTTTGTGGCTTTGATTCCGAAATTGAGGATTCTTCTACTATCATATTCAAGGTAAAACCACTCCCAATGAGAGCATTAGATGAATGCTTAAAATCTAGCTGAGGTGTACGCATTAAGGGTTTCACAACAACTCGGTCTCAATACGTGCATTATGTCAGACGTGAGCATATACTACTGAAGGACTTAATAAGTCACCACGCTGTCATCTGCTCCACTCAGGTGTTTCTCATTGGCTGTAAGATCCATTCCAAATGTAATTGATAAAGCTGCTGCACGGATGAGGAGCCCGCGGGGGAAAATCAGGCACTTGAGATGAGGGATCTCACATAATGAAAGATGGTTCAGATAAACATGCTATTACGGCACATCCTTAGCGGTTTCTTGCTGAGTCATGTTTAAAGTGCATCGCTTTAGGAGATTTTCATGATGCTCCGGCAACTTTGACAGATTTGTTAGCCTGGGCATCAGACCTTCAACTAGCGGGAATAGACAAAATGATGAGTACTTGGAGAAAAACAGTTCATTTTGCTCATCATCATCATCATCATATCAGCAAATTGTAGCTATTTAGCTGAAACTATAATCACAGACAAATATAAAACACCAAAATGCTGACAGGCGCAGTGATGAGACAACATTTCTAGACCATCTCATTGCTATCCCTGTTAGCTCGGAGACATCATTTGACCTCTACTGTTAGCAAGTGAGAGCTCCATTTTACGTGTCAGGATTAGTCCCCACATTGTGGGGTGGGGGGCACAGACCTAGATGTAGCTTGGCAGATTAGGGCTGGATGTCCTTCCCGATGCCCCGTGGTGGTTTCAAACCTGCTGGCTCTGACTCATCAGTTCCCGAGGCGTGTGCTCTACCACTGAGCTACCGCGGCCCCTCTGCAGGCAGCAAGTAAGAACAGATATTATTGGAATGGCAACAGTTTGGCATACATAGGCATAGCTCAGGAGGTAATCAGAGGATCAGTGGTTCGATACCTGGCCCCTGCAGAGAGCATGTCCTTGAGGAAGACACCGAGCCCCCTGACCACTCCCCGGGTGCTGCGGCTGCTCACAGCTCGAATACAGCAGGGGCAGTGATAGCAGCAGAACCATTGCTTGCTAAGCAGTTATCCAAGGCAAGTACAGAAAGTGCACTGACTTATCTTTACTCGTGCTAGACAACACATTTTGATTATGGGGTGGTGAAGGTGCCATCATGTCTCCATTAGAGATTCATTCGAGGTTTGAGGTCTGCTTTGCAAGACAGCTGGGGTGATGTCATAGTGCTGACTAAAGCCTACCATGTGTGTGTGTGTGTGTGTGTGTGTGTGTGTGTGTGTATTCATGTATTGACATGGTTGTCTGGTGAGAGCGAGACCACCCATCAACATAAAGGTTATAGCCAGAAGGTCAAGGGGTTGATCTCTGCAGATGCTTCAAGTCTGTGATCTGGATCAAATAAATCTTCACTAGCATTTTTTGCACAAGTGATCTCATCACTGAGCTATCCAGGCACACAGGCCATACGTCATGTCTGAAGCATGCTGAGTGCCGAGCACTTTTTCCAAGTGTGAATTTATTTTTAGTCCATCTGAAGTGTATCGCCCAATGACAGATCAACGCGAGGGGGAAGTTTATCAAATGAGTTCATCTGCTCAATATAAAGGAAATCCAGCCAGCCTAATGGTGCTAGCGAGTGCCAGCAATTGACTTGTGGTCAAAGAGACAGAGTTATAGCAGAGGACCAATGGCGGGAAAGAAAAAAGAAAGGTATACATCTGAGATGATCAATGGGAGATGCGATTCATTGCTTTGACTTGACCATGACACACGTGGGCATCAATTCCACTAGCTTAAAGAATTATTCATTACTTCATCATTCATATTCACTCTTTTATCCCTTTCAAGATCTCTTCTTTTCTTTTGGCGCCTTGGGAGTGAATCCTATGTGAAGGCCTCAGTGTGCAGTTACCATTTCTATCCCTTCTAAAGCCTGGGGATGACTGCTTATGGAGATTTTAGACCGCATAGTACAGCCTCAGTGCTTCCAACATCTCATCATCTGCACATTTACTCCTCACCAACCCATGACAGAGCTAAAACAAACAAGTTAGCAGGTCTGAAACACTCTCAAATCCTACTTAAGCCATCCAAATAACGGCAGGTGGTGTTGATGCTTGATGGAGCAGCAGAGATTTACACATCCTGAGCACCAGGGTGGCACAGCTCAGGAGGCAGGGCTGTCCTATGGTATTCGCAGATTGGTGGTTCAATCCCCCGGCCCGGCAGAAAGCTTGTGGAGGTGTCCATGAGCAAGACACTGAGCTCCTAACCCCACCCGAGTGCCACGCTGTGGTTGTGCTCACTGCTCCTGTACAACAGGATGAGTTAAACGCAGATCCAATTCCACCAGCCTTGGTTGTGTGTCAATAAGAGCACTTTCCTGCTCTCATTCCCTCCCCATTGAGGTGGGTCGTGTTTATAGTCACGAGGAGTGAAAACAGATTTTTAAAGTAAACTGGGAGACTAACTGTCTTTCTAACATGGGACGCAAATTACTGATTAAACAAACGTCTTAGTGTTGGTATGGTGGCCCTGAGGGTCCAAACACAGCGTTTCAGATAACTCCTCAATACTTTTGGCTATGGAAACGCAAGGGGAACTCTTCTCGTTTGTGATTGGAAAGAAGCCAAGTCCCTGGCAACAGTTTGATGTCATTTCCAGCTTCTATTGAGTATTACGGGATCTGAACTGGATCCAGGCGGACCTTGTCACGAGGTTCCACCTGGATTCAGTTCATGGAGCGCTTTAACCCAGAGGCCATGTTTCTGCTTTGAGGCCAACCACACGGTTCTGCATCCAAACATCTGTCCAGGTCTGCGTAGCTCTGATTAGATGGTCCTCCTGAAGTTACTCGATGAAGAGTGGCCGCCCTGTCTCCTCAGCTCTAACTCCTTCAAGCATGCTGTCAAGGCTACATGGGACGTTTCAATCCCGATCTGTTAAAAGCATACTGAGAATTACGTCACAGGAATCTCCTTTGTTAAAATACTCCAGCATGATTTAAGTCCTTGTTTACCACCCGTTCAAACTAAATTCAAGATTTGTGCCAGGACACTGCCTAGAGTAGTACAGGAAACAGGAACTGGCATTGAACGGTCGCCAGGGACTTGAGTTCTGTCCAGTCACAAACAAATGTTGACCCGACTTTCCCGTAATCTGAGACGTCATTGTGTTTTCTCAGAACAGGTTTTGTCAAATGTTGTTTTCGGAAATGTGTTTTGATCCTCAGGGCCACTGCACTCAGGGCCAATAACCATGTGATCACATATCTGGCAGCAAAGCACTTAGAAAGAAGTTCAGAAGTGACTTTGACAATCAAAATAACGAGAAAACAAGCCAGACAAGACAGAGACAACTCAAAGGCAACAAGAGCACAGGTCTAGGACGATGTGACATCAGGAGATCACACTAAAGTCTTAGTGAGCACGCATCGAGATTAAACTTGTGAGTACGAGCCAACGGCACGCGAGATGATCGACCATAGGACCCAACAGAGATTGAACCTAGGACACAGACCGAGCTAGATTACACCAAAGACGTTTTTGTGACCTCACATCAAGTGTGTGAAGGTACACTTCAAGAAGCAACTCATACTTATCATTATTATTATTATGATCATTATTATTATTATGATCATTATTATTATTATGATCATTATTATTATTATGATCATTATTAAACAGACAGTGTGAATTGTGTCAGTGTCATCCAAGGAGGTGATTTCCTATATTTTTCTGACTTCTGCAGGTATTTAGGGCCGTTTGTGGATCAGCTTGTTGAAGTCCTGTTAGGTCTGTCACTGGACTTGACGTGAGTCTTTAGGGCATGGGGGGAGAAAGCCTGACATCGATTCACTCCATGATCCCTTCATGGTCCTGTCATTCTGAAGACAGGGTGGCTTTACCGGCTCCCTGCGACCTCTGCTGTGTCTGCGTGTGTATTGGGGCCAGTTCCACGGTGAGTCAGTACTGATTCATCAAAAGCCTGTGGGGGACATGACGCCACTCTCTGAAGTTGATCTACACTGCACGTGGAATGAGAACATGTAAGAGCCCACTGAATCCATACCAGATGCTTGGACACACAGAACCTAATAAGTGACATTTCCATTGCCTCACTGGGTGCATACACACATGCACGCCAACGCACCCATGTTACCCCGATTACGGCAATGCCCCGGTTACCGAGATGGGCGTGTAAACACCTGTGTCTTATTTTCCAAACCCAGACTGGAGTCTTCACAGAGTCGTTCACAACAAGACTGAGTTACGAGTTTTCAACCAATCTTTGATTGATTTGTTGATGTGGAGGAAAGCCTTGCCCTCATTTCTTTCCGTTATTTGAAAATCAGCGTGTCTCCCGGGAGTCCAGATCCCAAAGGATATAGATATGGAAGTCAGGCTGATGCACCAGCTGATGGCCACACCGTGATTAGTCTGAAACCTGGGTTTCTAGTTTGCATGTGAACATACGTAAGCATGCACTCATGACCTCTCCGGCTTGATCAGGAGGAGAAGGCCAAAGGAAACCTTAATGGCCTCTGCTGTACTAGAACATAGCATCACCACCAGTGGACACCTGCTTACCACTAGCTTGGCTTGTTTTCTTTAGATCTTAAAGTCAAACTGGACCAATCTGTTTTCAAGGGGCAGCATAGCTCAGAAGCTAGGGTAGGTAGGTAGAAGGTAGGGTAGCCAGTACTGGGAAGAGTGGTGGTTTGATCCCAGCCCCCCAGCAGAAAGCATGTAAAAGTGTCCTCGAGCAAGACACTGAACCCCAAACTGTGGTATAATATCATGTGACATTCCTCCATTACTGTGAGGTGTTGCTGAGGGGGCCGCAGTAGCTCAGTGGTAGACTGTCTGCACAGGGAATTGATGAGCCAGAGGTAGCAGGTTCAAACCCACCGCAGGGCATCAGGAAGGGCATCCGGCTATAATCCCCTATGCTCCATCTAAGTCTAAGAACGGTCTGTTCCACTAATCATGACACATGGAAGAGTCCGCTCACCATAATGTGTTTGGATGGATAACTTCATTGTCTTCCCTCTGTAATGTTTTCTCTTTTCTCCACATCTCCTCTTGTCAGATTCTCAGGTTCTCCTCTCCCCTGTTCTACAAAGCAAAGCCATCTGTTCAAGTGAACCATCTTATCTTGTTCTGGGGTCTGGTAATGTCGGCAGTGTGCTCATAGCAAATGACTCCTACCCCTTCCTCTTATAAAGAGTTCAGAGGTGCTCAGAGGTTTGAACAGCTCACACGGGCCAAGCCACCAGAGTCAGTCCAGTACATCAGTACTGCTAAATAATACATTCTCCATGTGGAAATGGTCACAACTGCTGCTGCTGGGGGGAGAGACCCCCCCCCCTCAGCCTCTCTCCTCCAGTTCTCACTCTTTCCACAAAATCACAATCATCGGATCCCAGCTTTACTGTGCCCCGGTCATCTGTAAAACGCTCCCGTCAGGGTGCCACCTCGACTGCCCGTAACTATTTTTGTCATCTGCCTCTTTCCGTGGGTTGATTGTGAACATTACAGACAGATCACAGGGGCAGAATGGAAAAAAAACACCATCCAGCAGTTTGCAGGTTAAGGAAACTTTAACATCAGGAGTCTTTAAATTGTCACATAAGTCAGTGGCTTTCAGACAAATTGAACAAAATGGAGCCCTTTTTTGGAGGCCTGGTGAAGTAGCTCCAGGAGCAGAACAGGGACCTTCAAGTGAATGGCTGAATGGCTGCATTATTCTCTCTGAGGCCATGCAGTCCAAAGGCCCATTTCACACCTTCCGCCATTATTAGCTCTCTTAAAAGTTCTTATGGGAGGCTGCTCGATGGCTGCTAACACTTTAAGAAAAAAAACATAAACAGACATGGTGATGCTGACTGAAGAGAGAGACAAAAATATTCTTCCCCCCTCCCTAAGCCCTGCCTCACCTCCTCGGAATGGCTGACTTACAACAATGTGGTCCATGAGCAGGAGTGAGAACTAAACGATGAGCTGAAGGATGCACTGATTGAAGAGCAGATCATATTAAACTTGTCTCGCTCTTCTGCCCCTTCTAGCCCTTGTCGGCTGTTTTCACTTTTTTGTTAGAGAAAATACCAGAGAACTGCGAGCTTATCTCAGACAGAGGTAGCAGAGTGGGCCAAGAGGAGTGAGAGCTTCACAGTAATCAGCTCATTTATGGCCTTGCCCATGAGGTCCGCAGTTCAAATGATTCATTTTTAAACTCAAGGAGACTCATTGGTGGTAATGAGGGCCCCTTCATGCTTTTTAATATGATTATGGCTGTAATATCAGAGAAGCCCCTCTAACTCCCGTCAGAAGCAAACTAATCAAATCGTGTGCTAAACTCAAAACAATTAGTCACCTGTGTGAGAGGAGATGATTTATCGTGTCCACTTTGCCGAAACAAATTTTGAAAACATTAAGCATCACAAAATTACTGTGATTTGCAATCAGCTGGTTGCCAGAGTTCATTGCCAAATGAAGTTGCTATGGAAGGAATAACATACCATGACAAAGACAGCCACAGCCACAGAATTAGATATGGAGCAATGTAGAGAAGGGAAAGAAGAACAGCCACACAAACATGGCTTTCATCACCGACAACAAACCTCCAGCCATAATTTAATAGACTTAATGTCTCAAAGTAAAATGGATTCATCATTAGCTAAATACCCATGGCCATGCATTTATGTATGCCAAGGTCAACATCAGATGCAAGGCCATAAGGACATTAAGACAGAGACGTACTGACGAAACCTAATATCACAATATTGTTGACTGAATGCAACATATATATATATATATATGAAAAAAAATATGAAATATATATATATATATATATATATATACACATGGGTGAGATAGTGCAGGAGGTAGAGTGGATGTTAAGTAATTGGAAGATCAGTGGTTTGATTTCCGTTCCTTGCCGAGAGTATGTTGAGGTGTCCTTGAGCAAGACACTGAACCCCTAACTGCTGAACCCTGAGATGGAATGGCGACCTGTCCAGGGCGTTTCCCCGTCTTTCACCCAATGAGCACTAGGATAGGCTATAGCATGAACTTGTAATCTCACTTTGGATAAGTGGTTGACTAGGGATGGATAGATATCTATACTTATAATCTAATATATTGTTTAAACATATTGATCATGTGTTGCTATTTTGGGGAAGACTAGCATTTCTCACATAAGACAATTACCTAATAAAATTTGGAGAAATTATGATCAGTAATGTGATGTGACGATCGAGAAGGTAAAGTTCATTTATTGTCCATTTCATTCAGCAAAAACAGTTGAATGAGTCCATAAGACAGCATCACTTTACTGTAATCTAGCCTTCAAAACCAGGAAATGAAAGTGTTATCAAAATATAACGATAACCGGAATCCCTCTCATATCATGAGAGATATTATGTCAATATATCATCTCGCTCTAACAGAAATTGCATGTAAATGGAGCTTAGTTGGATAGGAACTCGGCGCCATGTCGAAGTAAATCTCCAGCACGTTTGGCTCCTGACCCGCTCTGTCCTGCAGGCAGGCTGTTCATGTGAATCAGCCTCACCATGTCAACACCACTCAGAGACGAACAAGGGATGAAAGGAGGGCCCTTATCTAGCAGGAATCGCTCTCTGTCCATGGGACCCACTTTAACAACACTGACTTCAAGCTGCTAAGATCAAGGTCCAGCCATGGGCCATCCTCACAGAACCTATTGCGTAGGTGGGTGGGTGAGGGTGTGGGCTTTTCCGCCTGGTTGGCCCTAATATTTCTATAAAAAAAGCTCAGCTCTCACCCTGTGTATATTTTCAACTCTACAGGCTGACAGTAGATCTCGCATCAATGGGCACATGACGGACCGACACAATTTAAAGATGGACCTATAAACAGATCCAACGCAATAGAATATTCTACACTCACTTATTACAATAACAACTGCTGCCACGGAGTGCAAATTCCTCCACTTATTCGATTGCATGCTTTCATTTATCTAGATCGCCTCATCCCCGATTCCCGACCCCACACTGGCTCCCTGTGTCTTGAATAAAAGATGTCTTCACATATAAATCCAGTGGCTCAAGGGACTTTGTTTCAGCCTTGGTCAGTAGAAGTCCGTTTCAGGATTCATACAATCGTTTCATTCCTTTAAGAGGTCCTGGAGGAAACCACCAACGGAGAGGAGAGTGCTCAACACGAGTGAAGTGAGCCAGTAATTCTAATGAGGCGTTTCAGTCTTGGGCAGTACAAGCCTGTTTCATGCTTCATGCAATTATCAGCTGCCAAGTGAGCTAAATGATGAAGAAAATGTGGATACATGCTTCCAGTACTAGTGTTGCTCTACGTCATGATGAATACCTTACACGTGCTACGTCTAGAGGGGGAGCAGTGCATGAGACACAATGGGTAGTTTAGACATAACTAAATGAAGGGTGTCCGGGATTTCTAATCATAAAGTAGATTTTTCTTTCTGTGTCTACAGCTGCTGGCCAATTATTTGACGGACAAATACTAAAATAATCTAAGGAAGTCATTAAAGAAGTTAACTGCAGATCACTGGGAAGTTTTGCAACAAATTGCCTCTGGAACAAGAAATACAACAAATGTATTAAGGAGACCTCCTGGTATAGAACGACTTTTCATAAGCTGTGAAGAAGAAACGTTGAAGAAAGGGCTCATGTCAAGAGTCTCTTGAGCAGTGCCATCTTAAAAATGGAGCCCTGAATAATAAAAAAAAGCAAATGGTGAGAATTCGATTTGGACACGAGCAATTTCTGAAAATGAATAGGATGAAGCTTACTTATGTGGTCATGAATAAAAAAATAGCCTCAATTGGAGGAAGTCTTACCACAGGGACCAAAACAGGAATTTCAGAACTCCATTCCTAATAGCTAAAGATGGAAAATCTTCATGATTATGTCAGAGGGGTTGTGGCCACCAAGGAGAACTCTAACACATATTACAGACCTGTCCAAACCTGCAGGGGTACTGGGAGCATGTCAAAACTGAAATAGAGCTTATTTTGAAAACAAATGTAATTTCGACCCAGTTATTCCTCTTGGGCGTCCCCTTAGGAAATCAAATGGGGAAACGACCCTACTTTGAATAGCAAAAAAACTACCATGATCCTATTGTAGCCGCCATGCCCCCAAACATGAAACGAGGTGAATGAGGTGTTCATTATGGAAAGGTCAGAGGTCAAATAAAGCTGCAATGGACTAAATGTGGATATATGGCCACCAGTTATATTAGTTATGTCAAAAACAGAACTACTACATAGAAAGCTGTTGTCTCCTGTCTTTTTTAGTTTTTAATTTTATCATCCCATTAGTATTTTCTTTAGTTGTACTGGATTTGTAGTTGCTTCTTGGGCTTATTCCTCCTCTCTGTATATCTTAATTCCATGATATTTATATATATATATATATATATATATGTGTGAGAG
>OMLC01043695.1:12718-25247 GCA_900302585.1 Regalecus glesne
ATGAGACAGCAGATGTTTATTTACCAATTCGATTTTTTTTTCTCATTTCTCATTCCACATAAATACAATGAAATGTGTTCTCTGCATTTAACCCGCCCTATTGTATAGGAGCAGTGAGCAGCTGCATCACCCAGTGACCAACTCCAGTTATTCTATCTAGTGCCTTGCTCAGGGGCGCAGGCAAGACCCTTAACTCTAACATGCATGTCTATTTGATGGTGGAAACCGCAGCACCCAGGAGAAACCCACACAGACCCAGAGAGACCATGCCAACGCCACACAGAAAGGACCTGGCATAGCCTGGGATTCAAATCCACGACATTCTCGCTGTGTATAATAACAATTTTAACCACTGGGTTGGCACACTGCCTCACACAACAGTGTGATGTAGGCTCAGTGTTGTGATTGCCAAGTGAGTTTTAATGTTGAAACTTGTGATGATTTCCATTTAAAGAGCTTCTCTTGCCATTTCTTCAGTTTCACCTCTTTTGGTCATTTTATCAGTTTTAATCTCCCACTTTTCACTGTTGTGGTTTAATCTATTGCTCAATCTTTCGGTGCTGATTCTGTTTAATACTTTTATCTCGAATCAGCATATTGTTCTGGAATCCAGCGTGTTTACCCACTGAACTTTATGTGAGGTGACAGCACATGGGACCATATCCATAGAGATGTCAGCTCAGTACAAAAGAATTATTCAATGGCCCTCAAGAGTCCGAGGTCTGAGGAATCCATCCCCCTGAATAAAACATATGAAAACAATCCAGGGAGCCAGTGATAAATCTGTCTTCTTTTCCTGCTCTGCTCTTGTATAAATTAGGTTGACACCAAGGCAACAGGCCAAGGCCATGTTTATGTGAAACTGGTGGCACAGTTTTGGGGCACAGGGAGACAGACTTACAAAACAGAGGGGTCACAGCACACTTTTCATCAAAACCATGAGTAGGCTGTCACTCAGTTCTGTAGGTTGAGACAACATGTGCTCAGATTTCACCATACCATCGACTCAGAGTTCCTGCTCCAATTGCTGAGGACAATGTGAAAGAGAAACCACAGTCCACACAGGGTGTCTGGAGGTATCAGTTAAATATAACATTTCTTAAGACCTCTTGAAGACTAAATATGAAGAAATTTGATACCAAATTTTGGGAAAATCATTTTAGAAGGCTCGGGTCAACAGGTGGGACAAGCAGGGGCAATTCTAGGGCATCTGAAAAAATGGTGGCCCAGAAAGTGCCGTTGATTTGTTGAAAAGGCTCACCTGAATGTCATATTTGGTCTTGTAAGTTAAGTATGGCAGGTAAGTGTGAGAGTGAATCGAGCTGAGCTAAGATACGTGTCTTACCCTAACAGCCAAGTGTGGCAGATAAAGTACATGCTATGTAGAGGTCGTAGGTTAAACTTGGCTCAGGCTTTTAAGGCTAACAAAAAAACGATTCTACAGTAGAAATCTCACAAGCTCAACTCTAAGACCAGCGGATGTTTATAAAGGCACGTTATTTCTAAAGCAGAATTTAAGACGGTGTGGGGTTATTTAAGGGTCCGTGGACAGCCTGCCATCAGCCACACATAGTGCTATCCCAAAGACACACTTCAGGTCTCCCACAACAACAAGGACCGCATATGTATGTGTGGAAAATCTTAATGACCCCTGTGCACTGTGAACCGTTTGCACGTACAGTTGTGTGCAGCATGCACGTCCAAGCAAGTGAACGCATGCTGGGTAAATTTGCCAGACCCAGTGCATTAGAGCAACAATCACACAAACAGACAGCTGTACTCTCAGGGGAGTCTGCAATCAGGCGGCGCTGAACCGCTTCTGTCCTTCAACAGGCAATTAACACTAAGTCCATTATAGCTCCCGGGGGAGCTACCGGCCAGGGAGGCCAGAGAGTGGCATCATCCTAAAAGGTCAGCGCCTGGAGAGGAAAACAGGAGGGGCAGGGTGTGACGGGAGGCTTGAGGATGGGGTGGGAGAGACGCTGTGTGTGTGTGTGTGTGTGTGTGTGTGTGTGGGTGTCAGCTGCTTCAGACCAAATGGAGTGTAAAGCGGGAGCTATTTGTCACCCGCGAGCTATTCACTGAGGGCAGGGGGTGGGTGGGATGGTGCTGTAACATTTTCCAGTGGACATGGGTTTGTGTCAGCAACAAAGGGCTAAATTAAGGAAGCCACTGAGGCTCCTTGTCCAACAGAGGCAGGGGATTTCTAGGCTCCCCTTTTTCCCCAGCAGATCCTGTCAAGCCTTCGACAAGCGGACCAGGGATGTTTTCCCCCTGGTCAGATCCGTCACAAGTCATAAATGTTTCAGGTCCCCTTCCTCCTGTTCCTTTTGATCCCACTGTTAGCCGAGGAGAAGTTGTTCACACCTTGCAATGCAATACCCTCTTCCTCTGTGGGGATTTCCAACCCAGCATGTGTTCAAGGCCCTGCCCAATTATATTTCCTCTCCACTCCTCAACTAGCTTCATCAGGGTGGACACAACAGAGCAACATGTGTTTTTGCTCTGATGGAGGCAGTATGCTCTTGTGGAAATCTGAGAGAGTGGGTAAAGGGCTGCTCAGCTGAGTGATCAACCAGGACACAGGGATGTGTGACTTTTCCCTTTGTTCATTCTGGAGTAAATTGGGGGAACACAAGACGGAGGAAGACAATGCTGGGCAAGAAGACTTGGAAGGGTCAAAAGGAGGAGCTTAACTACTTCACCATCAGGACATCAGGGAAAATCCATTCTTGGCAGAGGAGGTTGCCACTGCTAAGCCTGTAGTTCAATATGGGAATCTGTACTTAGTCTTTGGAAACTCCCCTAAGAGCCTGTCATTAAACACGCAATTAAATCGACATTTGCAATGCTCTGGGAAAAAAGATCAAAGAGAGATGGGATGATTGATATAAAAGGTGACAAGTAGAAGAACAAAACAGAGTTGGGACTGTCAGGTTCAGGGAGTGAGGTGCTGAGGCACTCTGTCCACTCCTGTGCAGGAGAAACATGCCTCCATGGAGGATGTGACAGGGTGTCAAGCTGCTGTTGACAGTTTAATCCTCCGACCCTCACTGTAGATGTTGCCACTGCTGCTGGTGGCAATGGCATGGACTATGGAGTCAGACAAGGTTTGATGTGGAAATATAGCAGTGTCAACCGAGCAGGGAACAACAATGTGTTGTCTGTGGTGAGAGAATGACTCAAATGTGAATAGGTGTCATTCATTATTGATACTTATGTGATGTTTGCCACTATAAGAAAAATAACTATAGAGAGGAGCACTATATTATATATGTATATTTACACACACACACACACACACACACACACACACACATACACGCACACACACACACTGCAGTTTCATCTGAAGAGTTGTCTCCATCTGCTGAGGCAGCCTTAACCATAATGAGCTCCGTTCAACGAGTGGATATTTAACTGAGGGCTCTTGCTAAGACCTGGTAAGCAAGGTGGAACACCGCTTGCCTCAGGGTTTCTCAGACCTGTTTTGTGTATCAATTTACAACAAGAGTAGCTCTCAGTTTCCGACATGTTTATCCCTCGGCCGTTTAGCAAAAAACAAGTTTCACTTCTTCAAACGTGATATTCTTTTCTTCTTCACTGCTGACGATCAGATTTAGAGAGTGGTTAAACTCTAAGACCTCACTTTATGGGTTACACCCAAGTACACACACCTTTTAGATGTCAAACTCCTAGCTAGCTCTATCCTGCGGTAACTGGGATGACATTTGACAGAAGGTTCTGAATACACATGAGCTAGCTTAGCGTCTCTGATACCATGGCAGCAGTTAGATGTTTCATAGAGAACCGCCATTGGTCTGAGGGGCTCTCAGAGATCTAGAAGGCCAAGCAGTTGGGGGGGGGGCGTCTGTCATCCTGTGCGGGGATGCTCAACCCTCTATGACCAGGGGCCAATGATAGATCATGAGACACGGCACTCAAAGCCTCAGCACTTGCTGTCAGACTCGAGCCCAGCAGTCGGGGAAATGTTGTCCCTGTACTCACAACAAACAGGGCCAGGGCCAGTTTCATCTCCTCTGCTATTAGGCTTCTGAACAAACCCAGCCCTCTGGAACCCCATTAGCCCCTCCCCCTAGGAGAGCCAGACCTATTGTTCTACACCCCCCACACACACACAAACACACACACGCACATTCTGAATGAGTAGAAAAAGCTTTTCTTTCAAAACTCTCTTACTTTTACTGTGGTGGTATTTGTCTACTGAGGCAGCATAGCTTAGGAGGCAGGGCACTTGTCTCGAGTCAGAGATTGGTGCTCCGACCCTAGTCCTGCAGAAAACATGTCAAGGTGTACCTGGGCCAGACAATGAACCCCTAACTGCTCCCACAGCACTGCGTGGCGGCTGTGCTCACTGCTCCTGCACAACAGGATAGCTTGAATGCAGAGAACACACTCCACTGGCCATGTGGCAAGAAAACAATTCCTCTTTACTTACCCTCTTGTCTGTATGGACTGACCTGAGCTAAATGAATCCCCCCCTGTGGACATTAAAGTCCATCCATCTGTTTCTCTACATCTTGACTTCCCATCCATGTTAAATGGTAGCGAGGCTGTTATGCCAGAGAGGGACAACCTGAGATTTATGACTGTCAGAACCGAGCTGCAGAGTCACAATACAATCTCCTACAGCCACCACTGGTAGGCTGAGCTGACCACAACAATGCAGGAGCTCTGTCTCTTTTTATCATCAGTGGTGAAGTTCTGGTCTGGCTCTATTTAGATGCTTCCCTGCCAAACTGGAAGAGAAATCTATTAACTTACAGGCCTGTCTTTGGATGGATCTTCTACAAACTGTTTGAGGAGCACTCCTGGCATGTAGGCTTTGCTCACATGGGAGACAGCTACAGGATGCTGTGAAGAATTACCCCAAGTGTTTTCATTCCCTGTTTCATGGATTTGTCTCTTTTAATGACATGCTGTTCACAACAAACTGAGTCACATAGACCCAAAGTGTCACAGATGTGTATAAACTCTGTTACGGCATCCGAGCGAGACCGAAAGTTGGGTATCTGCGCTCGTCCAGGATTTGGGATGAATCTTGTGCAGGTTGACTTCCACTGTTCTGTAGTATTTTCATACTCAAAAGACTTTGTTTCTGGTTGTGCTCTTCCTCTTCAAAATGGACTTTCTTATCCAAATAAATGAAACCACACCGAGGGTTTTCTCATTGCAAAGCACTACACGGAAGACCGTTTGTTGGGGAAAAACACAGAGGAGGTTGAGGAAAATGGAAAAAAAAGTAATGAACCATTTTCCAGTGTTTGTTGTCAGCAAATGGAATCTGGAGATCTGCTACAAGACGACTCAAAATAGCCACATTACATGCTATGAATTCAAACTAAGGAAAACACTTCCAAAGCAACCGTTATGAACAGCAGGAGAACACCTGCATTACAGGGAGAGACAACTCCAACAGATGAGAATGTGATTCAGAGGAGAGAATTAAAGATGAACTTCGCTTGAACTGGGCGATGCGTGGACATAAGAAAACCAAACGCCCTGCAAGAACAGAGGTCGAGCTCGAGTGGTCAGGGACAGATGTGGACCAATGAATTAGTGACGTAATCAGGAAGCAATTAGGATGAGAAAAGCCTCTTATGAGACCCATGGCAATTAGCATGGTCCCTCCTGTGCCATCCCTTTCCAGCAATAGCTCTGCAGAAGCTGTGTAAGAAACCTCTAATCTCAAGAGCATTGAAGTGTTTTGACTCGTCCATTCTAA
The DNA here is from genome assembly GCA_900302585.1 of Regalecus glesne. Taxonomy (NCBI): domain Eukaryota; kingdom Metazoa; phylum Chordata; class Actinopteri; order Lampriformes; family Regalecidae; genus Regalecus; species Regalecus glesne. The sequence goes on from OMLC01043695.1 coordinate 18,465, forward strand.
CACCACACACACCGCCACAGAAAAGGAGACTCACTGCATCTGGATATGTTCTACTGAAAGAGGCCTCTCATCTCCCACACAGGTGACCTCTTCAGTCTGAGCTGACTATGAGCATCCCCACCCCAACAACGGAGTTACATAACGACTGAAACCAATGATCGTTTCCTATGCAAACTGGCCACTGACTGGCATTTCAATGGTGATGAGCACTATTCACACAAGATTGGGGAGTAGTTGCAATAGCAGCACTATAAGATGGTGACAAATGTCCTCTGAGGCCTTGGTTCAAGGATGGTGGTTCCCTCTTCACATCGATGGTCTTTAACCCCCTTTTCAAATGAGCATTCCTCCCTATCAAGGATGTGAACATCCTCATCCTCGATAGAGTGGCCACTGGCCTGCACATGGTGTAGACTGACCATATCAACTACAAAATTAAACAAAAACAACCCAAAACATATCATCATCTCCAAAAATATACTAGGTCCACAGCCAAAACTATCTGGGACTTTGTGTGGTTGCTCTACAGGAACCGTGCTCCTCTTATCTAAAGAGCCTTGGCAATACAGCATCCTCCCTTTGACTTGGGCCTGGGCTTTCATGTTGCTGCTCCATCTATTCCATGAGCACAGGATAGGAAAGACTTGAAAGACCAGTGACCTTGGCAACTTATTTCCTGCACAGTCTAGAGTAAACAAGTCCTAATTGAAGATATGGGCAGTGTGGCTGAGTTTTAGATGGTACCTATGATGCAATTACCCAGGAGCGGTCACAGTGGTCTTGAACTCACCACTTTGAAGAACATCAAAGTTACTTCCCTGGCACCTAGGCCCTAACGCAAGCACTCCATCCTCCACCAGCTACCCTGTCAGAGCCCGTGTGCTCTGTTCACTGGGCGTGTCTGCCTCCTGCACAGCTCTGCAGCCTCTCCTCGGCATACATATCTGCTCCGTCTGCGGCCTGTTATTGACTGAAGGAGATAGCGGGATATGATCTTAAAGCTATTGGCTGAATGTTATTTATCTACTTCATCTGTGTCGACTCCAGAGAGGGCTGAACGATCGTAATCCTCTCCTACTGCTTGGAACTGTTGCTTGGTGTACATTCAATAAACCACCTCCTGCATTGTCCTTGCTCATGATCGACCCCTAACTGACCCACTAAGTATGCTGTGTGTGTGTGAGGGTGTGTGTGGGTGTGTGTGTGTAGGAGGGGGGGGTTGTGAGCCAATCTAGTGAAATTAATCAATTTATCGTTATGTTAGGGTCTTGAAAGAACTGGCATGATTGCTTGGAAAGCTTTGATTGAAGGGCTTTAAGTAATTAGACAGACATTGCCAGCTGGAACTTTATAACCTCACAATGCCCACTCAATACGAGTCAGCCTGGGGTGGAGAAGCAAGAGCGAGGGGTTGGACTGGGTGTGATTATCAGGGGGAAGCAGGCTGATCCATCTCGTTGTCTTTTGTTGTTTTCACGGACAAGGAAGGGCATCTGGCCTTAAGCCCCCACCCCTGCCCTGGGGAGGACTGGTTACCTGTCCAGGGGGGTTCTGCCCCTTGAGTACTGGGACAGGCTCCAGCAGATCCAGGACGGGACTTTGGATAAGTGGTTTAGGATGACTGGCTTGACACGACTGATTACAGACAAGAGCAAAATATCTAATGTCTGTTACGATGACTCATCAACAACAACAATCTCTGGATCCCACAGCAGGGGATGTGCAGGAAGAGACGGCAGGACACTCCAGTATATATAGGTCCCATTGGACAGGACAGATCACTGGGACGTGTGGATGCATATATGCAGAGATTGTATATGGTGGCAGTCCTACTGGGTCTCATGTGAAGTTGTTCTAGGAAAATGTTGGCTGGGAAGACAGGGGGTGGTGCAGCTATCAGAGAGGAGGCTTAGAGGCCCTCATGCAAATGTTGGCCAAAGCAACCCTACGTAACACTGGAGGAGGCTTGAAGAAGCTGTTGTTCTGGATCCTCTGTGGCTCAGGACTTTGGCATCCTGAACAACATCCTGAATCACACCAGCTAGCAGAGGTCACTGACTCCAGGTGGCCGTGGGAGCACAGGATCGATACAATCAATCAATGGGATCAATGAAGGAATGGACAAACAAATGAGGACGAGGGCTTGTAAATTACTATATACTAGGCTAGAAAAATGGGAGACAAGCACAGAAAGTCAAAGAACAGTGTGCTGAGGCTGTAATGAAATGAGTGGATGATTAAGTGAAGGAGCTGATCAATAAACTCAGGAATGGGTGTGAATGATGATTGAGAGAGAACTGAAGGGATCCGAGTTAAGATTAATTATATATTCAGTACGCTGTGATGCAGATGATTAGGCTGGGACAATATATGGCAAATGACGCTTTTCTAGTCTAGCAACCACTGAAGACACTTCCCATGGTTTGCCTCAGATTCATCCAGCCACCACACATTCAGACAGTGAGGCCAGAGGCCGCCATGCACGGCACCAACCTGCTCCTCAGGAGCAGTGAGGGATTAAGTGTCTCACCTGAGGACACCCCGACATGCTAGCTGCAAGGGCCAGGGATCAAACCACCAATCTCCAACTGCTAGATGACCGCCCTGCCTCCGGAGCTATGCTGCTCCTCTTAATACTTTTATAGTCTTATTAACACACAACGAGGTGATCAAGCATTTTATAAGGAATCATATGAACTAGTCACTGCTATCATAGTGAATAAATAATCGGAATCACAGTTTGATCAAACGTGTTGAACTATGAACGGCACATTTAAGTTTCAACACGGGGAGTTAAAGGTCATGAGACAAGTCAGTTATGTCACTCAGAAGTACAATGAGTGGCTTAATGAGCACCAGTACTCTGTCATGCCAGGTAAGGCTTCGCTTTATAATTAAAGCATCCAACTAGAACCACATCCAGGTCACCTTGGACCACTTTTTTGCATTCCTTTGTTTTTTTTCTCTCTCTGCTGTGTGAGCAACTCATTTCTACAGGAGCACCGACTGTTCCCATCAGCTCCTGAGGGCATTATTTTAAAGAGATCATGGTGAAGTGTAACACTTGATGCTTTAAGCTGCTTAATGTCACGGTAGTGTTGAGGGGGCCTGTCACTCTCAGGGTACTCGTGTTGCATTCTTTACACGGTGTATGTGCTCGTACACATCCCTACAGCAGTTCACACTATTCAGCCGAATGGTCCTCATCAGAGGATTACTGTGCAAGGGGACTGTGTGGCAGTCTGTTTGGTCTATGGATGGGATTTCAACATTTACTTAAAAACACACAAGATCATCCCCTTACCTGTGAAATCCAGAAAAAAAACATCTTTTCAGGCTCAATAATCCAGGTATTACTATATAATGGACTATTCCAGATTATGACCAGAGCCACCGGTTAGTGGATTCAAACCCACCACGGGGCATCAAGAAGGGCATCTGGCCTAAATACCCCATGCTCCATCTGAGTCCATCTCCACAACATGTGGACTTAATCATGACACATCAATGGACCCTCCATATACATATTTTCCTTTAAGGGGAACAGAATAAGGTTTTCTCGACACTCCATTTTAGATGGATGAAGGCTTTACATTTCTATGAGGTAGTACAGAGGTCAAATTTCGACAACGCTATCCATGAAGCCTGAGATGGACAGACATGTCAGATAGATGGGAGGATAAGCTAGATGGGACAAAGGCTGCTGTATTGAGCACACTGCTATTCAAACCCACCCAACGCCTGGACGTGGGACTTCACTTTCCACCAAGCACTGCAGCTGGAAACAGCATCTCTGAGGTGTGTGTGCAGTAGGGAAATCTTGGGATGTAGCACAACGCTACACAGGACAAGGCCGCTAATCCACCTTGTTGGCAAGGGTAGTGGCATCGCCAAAGCCAACCGTATGAGATCTGAATGCTCGCAGGCCAACACACACACTGACGTACACCAGCCACACCATTGGCTGCATAGTCGGTTAACACTGACACCACAGCAGAGCTACGTACTCGGGAGCTTGTGAGTGTGTCTGTGTGTTACTCGGATTTCTCTTTTTTGGAACACGAGTACTTTCCAAATCACTCAACATCACTCAGTGACATGATAGGTGTCATCCCTGCCTAACACTGAGTCCAATGCAATGAAAATATGAGCCAATGTGTAGACCGCCACAAGACATGTGGCAGAGAGCAGACATGTCGAGAGGGCCGCGTCTCGCCGTGGTACTGGAGAAGCTTTCCCCCTGTGGTTTATTTGACAATAACACAGCCTGGCTTGCACATGGGAACCTTTCCTCCTTTTATGAATTATGGAGAGACCGACACCCCTGCTGAGTGGCACATCTTTAACCATGAAATATGTCCTCCGTCTTTGTCACGGCTGGGGGAGGATTGTGAAATAATGACATAGAATTCATTTCATCTCAACACAGCCCCATTCTCTCATATATACATCAGCCATAAGCCCTGCATCAGGCTGATGGAGGGGGGTCCAGATAGGCACGGTGGTAAACTGCAGGCTGCAGCTATCAACACATACTCTATATTTCTCCCACCGTCCCTCCTTCTTTTCCTCTTTCTGACACTTAAACATCACTCTCTCATTTTATACTCCCGCTCTGCCACGGTGGGCCTTAACACATCTATCCTCTTTTCCGCCATCTTTCCTCTCCCTCTCTCCCTCCCAGGAGGTGAGCACAATCTCATTAGCTGCTGCTGGATGAGGCGTCCTCTCCTCTCAGGTTCAAGGTGATGGAAGATTAGGCCGTTTGGCCTCAGCTCATTCCGTATTCACACCACGGCGCTCGCTGGCCGTGAACACCAAATTACATTGAACCTGGGGAGTCTAACTCCATTAATTTTAAATGGAAGATTAATTTAACAATATGCGGCAGATATTTGTTACAAACCCATCATGTAAAAGTGACGTTTGGCAATAAATTTGCAGGAGGGCTGACTCTGGCTGCCCGGGCCACAGCACAAATAAATCCAGGGCGGTTAAAGCTAATCTCTACTTTCATGTCTGCATGCATGTGTTGGCTATGGGGACAAAGATGCTCACATACATGTTAATGAAAAGAAAAAGAAAGCCTGCAGCTTCTGAAAAACACTACCCCCTCATTACTATCATGACACAGACAAACCGTGACTCTGTATGTGTGTCTGCAGACATGGGAGGTAGGGTGGAGGTCTAATAATAGGAAGAATCGTGGTTTGAGCCCTGGTCCTGCATACAGCAGGTCAAGGTGTCTTTGAGCAAGACACTGAACCCCTAACTGCTCCCCGAGCCTCATATGGTGGCAGCTCACTGCTCCTATACAATAGGATGGGTTAAAATGCAGAGAACTGGAAATTTCCCCTCGTATCGGCGTAATAAAAAATAATAATATGCACTTTCCTATACAGGACATTATTATTATTATTATTATTAATGATAATAATAATGGTGAGAAAACGTGTGCAGAAACTGAGTCAGAAAGAGGACGTAGTGAGAATTCTCCAGAATCTACATAACACAATAATTCTAATGAATTATTGTGTTATGTAGGTTTCATCATCTCACTGCCCTTCCAGTATCATGCAGCTTGAGGTTCTCATGTCCTTCCACCCGATTCATTACTAGATGGTAATATTTAAGAATCTTGTCATCTCATTTACTGAATAGGAAAAGTGTTTGCCAGAAAGTTCAAATTGCCATTCATAATGTTGATGGAATCAACACAAGGAATTGGCTTTGTTGCCTTTGTCAGAATACTTCGACTTGAATTCTTATCCATTATGCTGTGAACAGTGGATACAGGGGTTCAGAGCACATACTGCATGGTGAAATTTGTGTCTATGACTCAAAAAGCATATGCAAGTTGTCATCTTTGCAGTGTAATCTATGTGGTGGACAGTTATTTTGCTGTCTGTTTAAAGCAGACTGCTGGCATTCTAAAAGCCCACTGAAACTTGCAGATGGCCTTGTGTGAGGTTCCAGTAGGAGTAAATTGACTTTTTTTAATCTTTCCAGAACTTATGACATTTTTGTCAATCTTGCTCTTGCGAGGTCTACTGCAGTGTTGGTATTAAGCGTCATAATAAAAAAAAAACATAATGAGTAAAAACAGGCTGATGGGAATTCTACAACCCATTCACCACAATGATGGATCAGGGTTAATCCTCGGGCAACCCCTGTGTGTACGAGTCCCAATGTGCATGTTTCTATCACTCTTCTATCTGAACGCGGTTGTGCTGTCATTCTACATTAAGTGCCCGTGAGAGCTGTGAAACCAGAGTCAGATTCCATGTTGCAAACACCTAGATGGCTGATAAACTGATGCTGATCTAAATATGAACTATTCACTTCTCTGGAAATTGAGCTATTTAAAAGTTCCAATAATTATAAATCAAATAATGAGTATTTGCATTGGAAAAAGCTGCACGTCAGAATGTTTTGAAACCATGGAACTCTCCGAGTAATAAGGAGGTGATCCTGGCTGTATGAATACAAGGGCATGTCAGTCCTGAGCCCTGTGTTATTCAACATTCAACTGACAATCACAGTGCTGCCGTGCACCTTGGCTTAGAGAGGATTGACAGAGACAGAGGGCAGGCATCATCCACTTCATCTGGACAGGCCAGAGATCCTAGCTGGTGGCTGACTGAGGCTCCCCTATGAATGCTGGCTACATAAAGCTTACCCAAAATGGCCTCGGTGTGGCCTCAACATGTCAGCCTGAGGTATGCACATCAGTGCTCTGTGACAGTAACTCCTCATCGTATTACACACCTCAGTAGAGCTCAT
>OMLC01043698.1:0-14104 GCA_900302585.1 Regalecus glesne
GTGTGCGTTTGCAAACTGTCAGTCTCGGCCATTATCACCTGCAGAGTCACACCAGATTAGCACTTAAACAAGTTATGATGAGTTATCCAGCTAGCACAGAAGCTAAAGCTGCCATCTTAGCTTTGCCGCTGGACCTACCATTTTGCAGGTCTGAGAGGAAACCTGTTGACAGAGTGCAGCTCAGTCAGCAACGTCTAACAGCGTTCATCTCCAACCGAGAATCGCTTTGAATGGGCTACAAGCCTTAGATATATGGATGATGAGGAAATTAAGGAAGCAAGTTATTGTTGGTGATGTTTTTTTTCCCCATCTGAGGGAATAGAACTATCAACCAAAATGGCAGATACAGTTTTAAAATAATGCGAAGAAAATATGTTAGGAAATCTTATAACATAAAAAACTATATCTAAAAGCATCAGCTAATGAATGTAGTGTGTGTGTGTGTGTGTGTGTGTGTGTGTGTGTGTGTGCGTGTGTGTGCGTGCGTGTGTGTGTGCTAGGGGAAGGCCTTTGATGGCTGATTCAGAACATTTTTGTGCTGGCTGAACAAAGAGTAACTCAATCTCTTAACTGTAACTCAATCAGAAAGCTAAAGGCTGATGTGGTACATTAAATTAGCACCAAGTTGAACACACCTGAAAAGAAGAGGGAACCTAGGCAGAGCAGGACCAGGGCACCCACAATGCACTTGTTTAGAGAGAACCCACGCTTCTCTTCCTTCTTCTCCGCCAGCTTGAACTCCAGATCCTCATCATCATCATCCTCATCGGAGGTTCTCAGCCTCTGGGCCTCGAAGGACGGCACGCGCCTTCTTCTCAGCCCATCGTCGTCGCTGCTCGTCTCATCTCTAGTGAAGTCAAAACTGCTTGACGGCTCTGTGGGAGCAAGACATACGACAAGAAAAAGGCAAATCTTCACTAATGTGGACTGAAATGAGCCCATTGATCTTCGTGCAGCATAATGAGATAGATCATCGATGTGTGTAAAATGCATTTCAAACTGTCATCTTAATTCGACCAAAACCAACAGAACCATCATTCTGAGTTCCTTTGTAGGAAAACTGTCAGAACCGGGCCCGTTTCAGTCAAAGGAACCCTCTTGTGGATTGTAGATGGCCCCCATAACCAAGAGCTCACAAATCATTCAGCGGAGAGAGCCCACTATAAACCCAAAAATGCAAAAGGAATGTCCAGAGAATAGCAAGTCTACATTATGAAAACAAATGGCTCACAAATGGGCAACATATGGGCCTCTCTCTAAAATATTCAAGGGTGGCGAGTTCATGCCTGGATGTTTCTCACATGTTCAGCAGGGTCTGTGCCTCGCTCTCACAGCATTTCACATGCGGCAGTAACAGACATATCCTGAAATCTACCTAAAGGTCAAGGATTGATCAGGCTTCCAGGTCAGTTGGGGGCCCTGAGCTCTGCTCTGCCATCCAACAAGAGCATAATCGACAACCATGCGACATGCTTCTGGTGACCAGAACTTTATAGTTTGTATGAAAGGTGGGAGAAGAATTTGCCACAAAATGCTCTTCTCGAGCCTTGCATGCATCATACCAAGCTATACTCGTGGATTATCTCGTACCTTCTTCCCTCTCATGTTGAGCCCCCTCCTCAGGTGATTCTGCCTCCTCCTTCTCCATAGATGGCTCATCTTCTGCCTCATAGGATCCAACAGCCTCCATCGGAGGACTATCCTGGATGGCGCTTTTAGATGGCTCTAGATGGCTCTCAAGGACAGAGCTTTGGGCTTCAGCAATCTCCGGAGAGGGACCGATGCCAGTTTCAACAGGGGAAGATAGATCGCTGACTGAAAGGGTGTCTGTGGAGATGATGGCATCTGGTTCTGGAGCAGAGGTGGGACCCTCCACAACAGGGCTCTCAGAGACTGGCTCAATATCAGATGACATATCGGGCTCAATTTCTGCAGGGATGTCTACCTCCAGGATGGGAGGGGAAGGTCTTGACTCCGGCTCATCTGGAAGGAGTTCGGTGACAGGAATGTCAAGTGGAGCCCCAAGGTCAAGGTTGGTGACAAAAGTTGTGGCACCAAATTGCTCGTTATCACCGGGTGAGCTGGTCATTATGTCATGGATGACTGGAGGCTGACTCTCCAGGTCATGGTCAGATGGGATGAAGGTCTCAGGAGGAAGCGGGCTTGATTGAGTCGGACTAGAGGGGATGGGACCTTTGCTGGCCTCAGAGGATGTCTCTTGACACACCTGGAGATCAAAAGTATTCATAATAGCAGTGACCAATTCAAATGGACATTTTACCCGCTTGCTTCTGATAAACACACAAAACTCTACAGTCAGCGTAGGTTGCTATTGCCTCGGCAGATCCAGGCCAGGCCAATAAAATACACTTTACTGACCTGATGGCCCTCTTCTGAGAAGCTTGGTTCAGCTAGTAGCTCACTGGGCTTGAAATCCATGGTGGCTCCTGCAACACCATAAATAAAATCAACTCATCCAACTGATCAAAACAACAGCTACATTTTACAAATGAGTGCAGCAAAGCTAAACTTCCCAAGTGCACTTCAGCAGGTCTTAGCGCAGTTTTTCAAATCAACCAACCATGAGGCTATAGTCCTGAAGATCATCAGTTTCATACGGACACCATTCGTGCATTAACTTGTAAGGATGTTTGAGCAAATCAAATCTCAGAGATAGATTCAGTCCAGATCCAGGTAAGGAAATCTCCTCTTAGTGACCTCTAACTTAGATGAGTGATGGAGCATTTCCCTCAATCGACATTGCTTCCATATGTGGCTCAGCCATGGTCTCAAATGCACCGGCATTTTAAAGTGTCGGAGAGGATACTTGTCTGTATGTAACTCATTTTAGGATTGTACCTTTAAAAAAGTCATCGTACTCATAGCTGTACCTGCTATTTCCTCGGAGAGACTGGGGACATCGCCCAGGCTTTCGGTTCCATCGTCCACTGGGCCTACGTTCTCAACAGCAGCCTCCTGTTTGGTAAGAGAATGGATAAGGAGGGAGAATAGGAATTACGTACAGCTAAACCAGGGGCACTTAAATTCACTCACTTTAAACTCACTCAACTGGTTCATCCTTTCTTAATATGTGCATGGTCTGCCACTGAGCTACTACAGCCCTTTCAAAGATAATCATATTCTTCATACGTCTCATAATTCCATAATCATTCTGTCATCCTCTGTCAGTGTTGTGTGCTGTAAATTGGGTTTTATTTTCTGTATGCACAACATCCGTTGCATGCCTGTCCATCTTGGGAGAGAGATGTTGTGATACTGTAAAGCCCACTGAGGCAAATTTGTCCTTTGTGATAGTGGGCTATAAATACATGGGGTGGCGTAGCTCAGTAGGTAGGTTGTCCGGTGATCGGAAGGTTGCAGGTTAGATTCCAGTATCTGCAGAGAAGCATGTCGATGTGTCCTTGAGCTAGACACTGTGATGGAGTGTCAACCTGTCCAGGTTATTTCCCTACCTTTCATATAGGAAATAGCGAGAGAGAAGAGAAGAGATTCCCTCATCAATCTCTCAAGGGGGAATTTAGATTTCTCTGCATTTTAATCCATCCTATTGTATAGGAGCAGTGAACTGCCAACATATCGTGCTCGGGGAGCAGTTAGGGGTTCAGTGTCTTGCTCAAGAACACATTAACACCCTTTCTGTAGGACCCGGGATCAAACCTGTAACCTTCCAATTGCCAGATGACCTCTCTACCCTCTGAGCCCCCTGGGCTCCAAACAGTTGACTACTCAAACCATTGACTACTCCTACCTCGCTCACTGGCTACACACACATCTATTGTGCAAAAAAAAGCAGCACCTATACGCCGCCTATGCAAAGCATGTTTTGTGTGGGAACTGGTGTGTTTCTGGCTGTTCCTAGTCACAGCCACACCTCTTCTAGAATCCAGTTGCAGAATGTTGCAATGTTAACAGGGTCTTCTGCTATTGCACTACTTTGAGCCTAAATTTCACAAGGTACAACGTTAAGATGGTGTGGAATTATCTCGGTTCATAAGCTCCAGGTACAGCTCCTTAAACTGGTGTTCAAACAAGTTCAACGTATCCTTACATGATCCCACAGAGTACCAGTGCGCATGCGTGGCTAGGGGATTAGTGGTTTTGGCTGGGCTGGAACGTTTCACCAGCCCAGGACATATTGTTTTCTTACCTCGGGAGAGAGGAGGGTCCAACTGTTAGTCGATGAGCCACTGCTGCCTGTGCTGTTGCTGTTGTCAGACATTGCCCCCTGAAGGCTCAGCTAAACATAGCAGGGGACAGATTTTTCAACCTTGCGTTCTGCACACGACGACAAAAAACAACAACATTTTCTCATCGATCAAACATCGTTTAACGACATACGGCGATGAGGTTTTTGAGCAATTTCTTATTTACAACCCAAGTTGACTAATACACACCTACAACAGTGAAATACACATAAACCCAAACTGCAGAGGCTACATGTAAAATGACGACCCCCCCCGAAAGCTTATATTCAATAATCCTGTGATGATGGTGCTGATCACGTCAGTAAATGTTGTGCATGGAAAACATGACGCTGCATGGTTTGTGAAAATCTACATAACGCAGGGAATATAAGAGAGCATATTGTGATTGTCCCAAGTTATATAACAGTCCGGTGACATCCATAACATGATGCAGCGCACCGAAACAAGGAGATCATAATTAGAAACAGACATCTCTCCATTATATCAATCAGCGATGTTATTTTCAGAAAACCGTCCATTCAGACTCATCTTGCTGAATCTGTGCGGTAGTCAAACCGAGGTTTATAGAGTCCGTTAGCCTTAACACGAGCAAAATAGACCCATACTCACTTATCGATCCTACAATATAACGGGTGTGTGTCTTTGTCAGTGAGACGAACGAATATTAAAGTACAATGACGGCTGCGGGGAACCAAATTCAACGTCCACTCATGATGGTAAACAAAGGATGGTGGCTCAATATTATCACACTCCCACTCTTCCGCATTCTCAAGCCTGTGCAACTTTGCCATCGTCAGTTCTTTCTGATCCATTCAAACGGGTTACAAATGGGATTTTTTTTACCTCACTGTGTTACACCTCAATTCCACGGTTGTTTTTATTTCTTTCTCTTCTATATACGTTTTGCAAAGTGCAACCCTCCTCCCGTGAACTTGGGAACTTTGGGAATTCCAAACTGCGTCACACTAACAAGGACGCGTCTTCTCCAATGAGATCTCAATGTAGGCGACGTCAGTACCGCCCTAATCCACAGGAGAGCCAATCAGGTTTGCGTTTGGTGTCAAGAAGCTCGACGGACATCTCAACTTGATGGACGCTCACAGGTGACAGGGGCAGGTGATGGATTAATGGAAGCTTCCTTGTCGATTGCTATGGCGAGAGTGTGAACCCAACTCCAGAAGATACTCATCCATGCATCCATATATACCGCAGGGAAGAGACAGCCACGACCAGCCGTTCATTGACACGTCTGCAGTGCTATATTTGTCTGGGGGACGTACCAGTGTGGACAACCCCTTCGAGTCCAGTTGCATGACTATAGTTATTTATTTCATCATGGGGTCGTTTTTCTCCAATAAGCAGTTTGCAGTTGGAAATCCATTGTCTGTATTCAGCACTATTTCAATGTTGCATGAATCCTTAGAATAATAAAGGAATATCTTACCTATTGCTTTATATGTATGTGTATGCATCCACAATATTTCATTATATGTCTTTATTTTACTCTATTTTATCTTTATCTTGTGTTTTTATAATGGAGTATCCCAGCATGAGAATTTCACAAGACTGTAATTTTACAACTGGAGAGCTGACTAAACATGAATATTGAATAATAGAAAAATATTATCGTATCAATCCTGTGAATGGTTTTAGGGGAGACCTTTGTGATACGTTATTGTGACCTGATGACTGCGAACAGTTTATTTTAGTAATCTTTTCTCATCACATCCAGATTATTTAAAAGTTCAATTTCATCAATACAGAAAATGTCCCTTTAATTTCAACAGAAACCTAATCCACGGCTATATTATGGAGACACAAAAGAGAAAATGTTCATGATTGACCAAACCAAAACTCCTGCCCATGTGTTTTTATTTGAACAGTCAAAGAAACGCACAACTTGCACATAGTGATCACATGACATCATAACAGAGCCACGTGGCCACGTTACATAACAAATGAAAGTAAGTCATCCATCCATCGTCAACCGCTTTTCCGAATGAATACAGGTCACAGTCATGCTGAAGTCTATCCCAGAAACACCCTGGTCAGGTCTCATTTAGTGGGGTGGTCAAGTGTGTTGCTCAAGGGTACTTCAACAAGCTTTCTGCTTGAGTCAGGGATCCAACCACCAATCTTACGATTACTAGACAACCACCATTCCTCCTGAACTATGCTGCTCAAAATAGCAGCAAATCTCCGTACGACATCACTGCAGGAGCGGCCTTGATGGGATTTGAGCTGTTGTACATGAGATAAAGGCGAGAACAGTTAACTGCCCCTGTAAGGGGGACACTATGTACTGATCGGTGCGTACTGTATCTAAATGACTTCATCATATGTGACTTCATCATAACAGTACCATGTGGGTCATTCGTTACATAACAAATGGAAGTATGCCAACTATCCATCGTCAACCAGGTCTTCTTGGACTCAATGCTGGAACCTTATCCCAGCGCTCAATAGATGAAAGACCTTCTGTCAATGAACATATTAAAAACGCAATAACCCAGTATCCAGAACACTCAGTTAGGTCATCTTCGTACAATATGTCAAACGCAGTAACGCAGTAACCTGGTCACTTCACCCTTTCTTACTGGCCAATCGGGGTATTGTACCGGGATCACGTGATAAAGGGATTCAACCAATAGCTGGGCAGATATTCATATCCCTGACCAATAGGAGTAAACGAGGGCTTTTTGAAAGGAGAAAGGCGGGCGTCTACATCATTTGAGAGGGAAGCAGTCGGCTGCACTAGACGTTTAAGCAAAACGGGAATACTTCGACTTTAAGTGTTCGACCACCTTTTTTTATCAAACGTAAGTGTTTCAACTCTTTATGTTTAACCGACAAAAGCAAATGAACACATTTTAACAGTGAGCTCGTCCAGTTGATTGTTAAATGGCCTGACTAAGATGGCAGTCCGCGCCCAGTAGTTTTGCCTCAGCAACCTAAAGTGTTATGTTCATATACAACGAAATACTCTGTTGTGTTTGTCTGTTGATATTCGGTTTTTCCTCATATTACAGACTAATCATGTCTCAAAAACAAATATACTACTCCGATAAATACGACGACGACAAGTACGAGTACAGGTAGGCGTTTACGGCTTTTAACCTCGTAAATGTGCTTGGTTGTAAATGTTAGCTGGCAACGTGGCATGGTGGGCTGCGTCTGTCTGGACCAAATCTAGCTGCCCACGATGTGATCATCATGTCCATTTTTTTCCATATATCCCCTCACATTATCCTGTTCTCATTTTCCCCCATTGTTTGAATAGGCATGTGATGTTACCCAAGGATATCGCCAAGCGTGTGCCCAAAACCCATCTTATGTCCGAAGCTGAGTGGAGGAACCTGGGTGTCCAACAGAGCCAAGGATGGGTACATTACATGATCCATCAGCCAGGTAACATTTACTGCTCAACACTGGTGTCATCTAAAATAGTACATGAAAGTAAGCCTCTCTATCAGGAACACAATATACTTACTTGGACAGTAACCACAGAGCAATCAAATCACCTCCTCCCCAGTAATTATTGGATGCCAAAATGCAGTTTCTCATGGCTCACCTGTTTAACTGCCATATGTTAGTCTATGAGATACAGATTACAGCCATCTGGCATCCATTCGTCATGCTCCATCTAAGTCTGTGTCCATCCCTTCAACGTGGGGACTAATGATGACATGTAAAAAAAACTAGATCAGTCTTGAGTTACGGATCTTCCTGATTGAAGTAATAGATCAGGGGTTCTCAACCCAGTCCTTGGGATATCTTGTAATGATGGTTTCCTACTCTACCAGAGATTTAATTAAATTCACATGTTGTGTTGGGTATTGGAGCCATCTCATCACAACAGGGGTTGCGAGAATAGGTTGAGAATCGCTGCAATAGATGATCCTTGGTTTTCAGGTTTATTTTTTTGTAGAGATGACTTGTATTGTTGGTGCCTATGTATTACCTGTTTGGAACACATATTTTTTTAAAGTATACAACATTAGCAGTTAAAAGTGCATCTGATTAAAAAAACATATTGACATTAATTGCAATCTCTAAAAAGACAACATTTACAAAAATTAGAAGTTGTACACGACTGATGATCATATGAATGAATTACATTTGATATCTGATTAAGAGGATGAACTGATACATGACATATGCTTGGCCTTGACCCATCTTGTTATGGTAGCCCTGTTCCAAACAAGGACCCACCCGTATAAAGAACAAGTTTAATTTAAGAGTCATTGCTTGAAGAGAACAATATAACCATGTATACTGTTACCTTTTTTAAATGAAATCTTTTGAAAGGGTTGCAAGCTACCAGCATATGGTCACCGAGTACCTCAAAACGCACTATGGGTTCATTCAGTGTTCAAAGACCTGCGATAAACACACAGTGATTCAACAATCATTATGTGCTTGTTTTTGAATTTGCCTGATTATTCAAGGCGCCGCGGTAGCTCAGCAGTGGAGGGCGTGATTTGGGAACTGATGAGCCAGATGTTGCGGATTTAAACCCATTGTGGGGCATCAGGAAGGGCATCTGGCCCCAATACCCCAAACTCCATCTAAATCCATATCAACATCAACAACATGGGGCCTTATTGTAACATGTAATAGTGGATGACAAGTCACAGTAGCAGATGATGGCACAACAGTACAGTGAGTGTTGGCATCTGTGTTGGTACTAGACAATCTGGATTTCATCATCTGTCCCATTTTCCACCAGATCCTAAGTTCTGCTTTGTAGCGGGCTCTGGAAGTTCTGTACGAGTGTAGTTTTCCCACAGATCAATAGTTTATTTTGTTCTTGAACCCATTTTGACTTCTCTCATGCATTCTGTCACACCGTTTTCCTTTAAACCAGAGCCACACATTCTTCTATTCCGGCGCCCCCTGCCTAACCCCAAGTGAACAACAAGATGGATGATTCTCTGGGTTCGGATGTCAGTCTTACTGAGGTGCCCCACCTATCGGCTCATCAGGAGTAAAGACCACACCCTTGGACATGGACAACGTTTTTTTGTTTTGTTTTTTTCTTGGGTGTGTGTGGAAGGTGGGTTTTGTAAATTTTTTTTAATGAACCTCAGTGGTTGGCCTGATCATTTTGGACCAGGAGAAGGACAATGCCGGTAATGAGAGAACTGCTGTAAATAGGAATATTTGTTGAAGGGGGATCAAGGGGCCATGAGACTTGTCTTGGAGAGAAACATATGCATGTGTCGGCTGACGCAGCATTTCAAGTCCTAGTGAATTGGCTATTGCTAATTATTTCAGTCTTTGCCAAATCCTTTAAAGAGTGTTTAGCTTGAATAAGAAATAGCATCTGTGGAGAGAAATGTGTTTATTGAAGATTATGTAATAGCGCGGAACCAATGTTTCGTTCCAGTGCTCTGGTCAGAACACAAGATGGGTTGACTGGATCCATCTGGTGTTAACTACATGGCCTTGTGTTCTGATTGAAAACTCACAACATCAACTGCGGTTTTTGAATGTGACATGGCGCTGCTCTGTTTAAATGACATTATGACATGACATTTAACAACTTTAATCATGCACATGAAATGGTCAGCATCTGTAATGGTAATCACCCCACAACCATACACTGTATGACTCCTATTCAGTAGGAAGAATGTTCCTGGGCTGTTTTTATTATTTTTTCTTCTCATATGCATCATCAGACCTTTTTCCTGAATTCATTGGCTTGGATTAGCTGCTCATATTTATAAAAATGCCCTGCTCTGAAGAATTAAAGCTTACTATTCACACCTATGGTTTTGCAGTACTTGTTTTAGAAATCTTTATCTTGAGGTGTCTTGTACCCAACTCCAACACATGTCTTTGAGAGATTTATAGCCCCAGTAACGTGCCCATCTCAACCTTAATAAGGTGTGTCTTACATTGTGATAATCACTGACAGGTTCATCCATCCATTGTCAACTGCTTATCTGAAGTTGGGTTGCAGGGGAACTCGAGTCTATCTCAACCCTCATTGGGCAAAGGGCAGGGAAACCTGGACAGGTCGCCAGTCCATCACAGGGCAGAGCAGTTAGGGGAACAGTGTTTTACTCAAAGACACTTTGACACGCTTCTCTACAGGTGCTGTGATCAGACCTACAACCTTCTAAATGCCAGATGACCACTAAGTGGGTTATGTCGCCCCCACTGAATCGGTGACAGGTTGTTCCAAATTATATTAATTGTTTTACTCCCTGGATTTTTGGTATACTATATACACTGATGTGAAGTATATCTGGTAGGGAAAAAGGATTAATACCTTGGATTAGTCGGTCCACAACATGAATGCTCATTCCTATGTACGAAACAAGAGTGTAACATGTCCTGTATTTTGGTCAATAAATCTCCAGACTAGTTTCTTGTAGAAAGGAGGTTACACCTGTCATTGGTCCCAAGTGTATGGACATCAGCTTAAGTGCAGTGTCTTGGAGCACTGGTACAGCCTCCAGCGGTAAATGGTTAATTTACCATCCATCCACCATCAGCTGCTTACCTGCAAATCATGTCCCAGGTAATTCTATATTTAACAGTGGTATTTAAATGTGTTTAACTGTAACTGGTCAGATTTAGAGGTGATGAATGCTATTACATTGAGATTTGCACAAATGTCCTTAAACCAACAGTATTGTGTCGGCATGGCTGGATTGTTTGTGTCCAACTTAAGTGTTAATGCTGTTTATAAATTGAGATTCCAGCAGAATAATTAACGTACCCGGCTTGGCTTAAATTTCTGGATAGATAAATCTCATGGTGTTGGCCTGATGCATACTACACCTGGTGAATCGGTTCTCCACGTTACATGGGTTTTTACAATGGATTGCCCTGGTAGGAAGAAACCTTCAAACAGGACCCATTGCAGGTGCTGTGATCTAACTGTTGAATCATGCAGGGTCCTAAGTCTATCTTGCATGTTGATTAATAGCATTGTATGTAGAGAGGTTATTTTTTGCCACAACATGAGAAATGCTCAACTATAGACAAAATGGATCCTGATGCACTGTTGGAGGGGATGATTTCCAAGTTTATTCTAATTGCATATGCTTAATAAATGAGATGTAGCAATCTTCACTATGATGGATCACTTCCAAAGGATAAGAAATTGTGGAGCAGTTTGGCTCCAGATGAACATATGGGATTTAATGTAATAATTGGATGGCCAAACACGTCTTTGCCTCTTCATCTCTCATAATAATAATCTCTTTAATAGGGGCAGTGCATATTAATGCATGTTTAGAATGTAAACACAGCAGATTTAGCCTCCAGGCTAATTTTCGTCTCCTGTCCCAAACGATTAGAAGAAGCTTTATTCATTTCTAATTGTACATACATGCAACATAATCTGTTTTTGTGCATTTAACTTGTCCTATTGTATAGGGATAGTGAGCAGCCGTAGAAACTAACTCTACTATTGTCTTGTTCAGGGGCACAGGCGGGAGGACCCTAAAATGCATGTATTTCTAATGATGGGATGAAACCCTCGCAGAGATGAAGAAAACATGCAATCTCAACACGGACAGGACCTGGGATGGGATTCAAATCCAGGACTTTATTGCTTATGCTGTGAGGCAACAGTGTTAACCGCTGGGCCATTGTACTTTCTTGCTCAAAGACACTGAAATGCTTTGTAAAGGAACTAAGGATGGAACTACTAATCTTTCAGTTATTAGATGACCGCCCTACCTCCTGGACTATGCTACCCTGTAGCCAAATATACATTTTAAAAGGAATGTTAACCTGTTGTCATTCTAAAGTGGGAGTGGAGGATGGGTTTGAATGAAGATTTGATGAAGACTTGCCTGTTTGAGTGCTGGGCTTGTAACCAGCTTTGGCCAGGTCCCTGTTTTGTTTCTTTAATACAAGGCCATAGAAAGTTTCCGACTAAACATTACCTGTTACCTGAGATGAATTGTTTGGAGTAGCATTTAAAGAGAGGTGATGTTGTAGAGTTTGGCAATATTTGAAGGTTTCAAAATGTGAGATAATGTCTTGATGCATGCTCAATAATCCAGGTAGGGAAATCACAAAAAAGAGGTGAATCTCTTCAACTGGATCAGAAGTTTATTGGGAAACGTTTCGTCACTCACCAGGTGACTTCTTCAGTCTGAGCTGAAGGCAAACATCCCCCTCCTTATAAACAGTACCTTGATGCCACACAACAATAGGCTGGTTTCACATGCAAGTGGGGTGCAAGCTCAGCTCAGACTGAAGAAGTCACCTGGTGAGTGACGAAACGTTTCCCAATAAACTTCTGATCCAGTCGAACAGATTCACCTCTTTTTGTGAATGTGAGATAATGTGGACAGATGCAGAAGATTTTGCCATGTCAACACCAGGCAGCAAGTCACAGCATGTATTCTCGCAGCTGGGAGCTGATGATTTCAGAATAGCTGCATTGAAAAGAATGATGGCTTTAATTAATTCAGAAACGTCCATCCAACAATGGATGATCCTATATGGAATTCTTAAAGCTAGTTTTAATTTGGCCAAAGAACACCGGGTTGATTCAGGCCATAAGAAAGCGGGGGTGGTCAGTACGTGTCCTGGTTGTCATGAGCTGCTTTGTAAAGATGCCACGCCGAAAGACAGTCGGGTGCGGCATGTCACCTTTCTTGTTGCACCATCTTGTGATGAGCACGTCTGTGCTGAAGGTGTTTTGTGTAACACACATTGTGAATGTGTGATATTACAATACACAGTCTGTGCTCAACCAGTGGAACAAGAATACTAAGCCGCACCTGTTTGGGCAACTATACTGACCCCAGCCCCCTCCTCAACATTGGCTGTCTAGAACTTTGACTATCCAAGAATTTGAACCTCACCTGCTACTGCACTTACTGTAGGTTGCACTGCATGAGTGTTTGGTGGTGTGGCTCCGGAGGTGGGCTAGGTCATCTAGGAATCTTGAAGTGTCCTTGAACAGGACACTGGACTTTTAATTCATCCTATTGTGTAAGAGCCGAGAAGATGCAGCGAGTTAGGAGGAGTTAAATGGAGAGGGTAAATTTCATTGTAAGCTAGAGTGACCAGATGCAATGGCTTTCATTTCCTACCACCCCTTTTTAATTGCTGAGAATATGATGAAATGGCTTTGAAGCAATTCACCAAGAGGCTAAAGTGGGCAGAGACGTGGGTATCCTAACTGAAGCAAATATTCTCCTTTTTCAAGTTGTCATCTTTACATCAGTCAACCATACGGATGTGATTCCTGGGCACAAGCTGTCAGGCGCAGTATCTTCCATGGCTGTGCTTCAGTGATGCTGCAAGAAACGCACACTATTTTCAGTATAAAAGGCGCTGTATTACTGCCAAACCTGGAATTTGATTAGTAGATGTCCATATCATGAATTAGCAGTGGACTCGGATCACTCACAAAAGATATTTTTTCCCTCTGCCGTGGCGGCTTTTGAGGGTTCATCCTTGTGTGAAAAGGATTAGATTTTCAATGAATTTCACTTGGGAGTTTTGTGATAAGCCTGGTATAGCTAAGGCCTGGATGGAGTACATGTGCTAAAACCAGACAAAAAAATGCCTGATGATTCATGGTGTGTCCTCTATTCTTTATATATAACACAGTGACATTTCTTTTTGTGCTTGACTAGTTCATGGTTTTAGTTCTTCTTTGTTCTCTTATGTAAATCTTAATTTTCTCCATTTACCGAAACTCTTAATTCCTCAAGCTCTGATGGAATGGCGACCTGTCCAGGGTGTTTGCCCAATGAGTATTGGGATAGGCTCCAGCATGACTCGGCGGCGTGACTTCGGATAAGCGGTTGAGGCTGAATGGATAATACTTGTGGAGTGAGTACATAAAGATATTGTTTAAAAACTCCTACAGTACAGATGTGCGTGGGTGTAAACAT